>MU674675.1:86253-130084 GCA_026770625.1 Nicotiana glauca
CTAAGAGGGGTTGGGTCGTTGGGGAAAATATATACCAGGGTTGAGATTTACTCCAGACCGTTAGATCAATTAAGATCAACAGCCTGGATTAATTATTTAATAGAAACGCCTTCGTTTATTTAAGTGGGAGACTGGGTCGGTTTTTTAACGGGTCAGAGTCGGGTTGCAAAGAGGGTTGGTGATCGTTTGATCAAATCAAACGAACGGTTGAGATAAACTGACTTAAAACGGTGTCGTTTCTTCGATGCTAGGGGCAGACCGGACCGTTGATTGAATTGAGATCAACGGTCCAGATGGGCGTGACAGAAACAACGTCGTTTGGACATCTATGCAGCCTGATTAGTTAGACCGGGTAAGGGGTGGGGTTTGGGCTGTTGAATTGGGCTAAATATTTGGCCCAATCCGATTTTCTTCTATATTTCTATTTTCTTTTCTTTTTTCTTTTTATTTCCTAACAAAAATCCTAGATTAAATTATAAAAACTAAAATTATCTAAAAAGTTCTAACTAACTCTATATAATAATTATCCCATAAAGTTAAACACCAATTATCATTAAAAATCACACAACTAGACATTAAATGCTAAAAATGTAATGTAACATTATTTTTGTAATTTTTTATTTTTGTAAAATAACTTAATTACTCCTAATTGTAAAGTTAAATCCTAAGAATGCAAATGTGACATATTTTGTATTTTCATTAATTTGAACAAATAAACATGCGACGACAAATGCAGACAATAACACAAAATTCACAACAATTGCAGATAAACAAAAATTTATTTTATTTTGGATTTCTTTTGGAGTAATTCGTACAGGGCAAAAATCACGTGCTCACAATAGGATGGTGATATCATAATCTTTCAACAACTCCAACCACCTCCTCTTCCTCAAATTCAACTCCTTTTGCTTGAACAAATACTGAAGACTCTTGTGATTGGTGAACACCTCAAATGCCACGCCATACAGATAATGCCTCAAAATCTTCAATGCATGAACTATGGCTGCCAACTCCATATCATAAACCGGATAGTTCTTCTCATGAATCTTCAACTGCCACGAAACATAGGCAGTGACCTTGCCATCCTGCATCAACACTGCACCAAGTCCAATGCGAGAAGCATTACAATAAATTGTATAAAGCCTTGAACCTGTGAGCAAAACCAACACCGGTGCCATAGTCAAAGCTGTCTTGAGCTTCTGAAATCTCGCATTACACTCATCCGACCATCTGAACTGGGCACCCTTCTGGGTCAACCTAGTCATCGGGGCTACAATAGATGAAAACCCCTCCACGAACCGATAATAGTAGCCTGCCAATCCCAAGAAACTTCAAATCTCTATAGCTGGTGCTGGTCTAGGCCAGTTCTTGACTGCCTCAATCTTCTTCGGATCAACCTGAATACCCTCTGCGGACACAACATGACCCAGAAATGCAACTGAACTCAACTAGAACTCACACTTCGAGAACTTTGCATATAACTGATTATCCCTCAGAGTCTGAAGAACCACTCTAAAGTGCTACTCGTGCTCCTCCTGGCTGCGGGAATATATCAATATATCATCAATGAAGACTATCACGAATGAATCCAAATAAGTCCTGAACACTCAGTTCATCAAATCCATAAAATCTACTGGGGCATTTGTCAACCCGAATGACATAACCAAGAACTCATAATGCCTGTACCGAGTGCGGAAAGCTGTCTTAGGGACATCGGATGCCCTAATCCTCAATTGATGGTAGCCAGATCTCAAGTCAATGTTTGAAAATACCTTGGTACCCTGAAGCTGACCGAACAAATCATCAATCCTCGACATCGGATACTTATTCTTGATTGTAACCCTGTTCAATTGTCGGTAATCAATACACATTCTCATTGACCTATCCTTATTTTTAACAAACAACACCGGCGCACCCTAAGGCAAAACACTGGGTCTAATGAAACCCTTCTCAAGCAAATCTTGCAACTGTTCCTTCAAATCTTTCAACTCAGGCGGGGCCATACGATACGGTGGGATTGAAATGGCCTGAATGCCCAAAGTCAAATCAATGCAAAAATAAATATCCTTGTCGGATGGCATATCCGACAGGTCTGAAGAAATACCTCAGGAAACTCCCGAATAATGCGCACAGAATAAATAGAAGGAACCTCAACGCTAGAATCGCAAACATAAGTCAAATAGGCCAAACACCCCTTCTGACCATACGCCGAGCCTTCACATAAGAGATAACACTACGGATAGAATGACTAGGAGTCCCTTTCCACTTTAAATTAAGCAAACCCGATAAGGCAAAATTTACAGTCTTGGCATGACAGTCCAAGATAGCGTGGTAAGGTGATAACCAGTCCATCCCCAATATAACATCGAAATCAACCATGTCTAGAAGCAATAAATCTACACGAGTCTCAAGACCCCTAATCACCACAATACAAGAACGATGGACTCAATCTACCATAATAGAATCACCCACCAGTGTAGACACATAAATAAGGACACTCAATGAATAACTAGGCATGACCAGATACGGTGCAAAATAAGATGACACATACGAGTAGGTAGACCCTGGATCAAATAAAACTGAAGCATCTTTGCCACAAACCAGAACAGTACCTGTAATAACTGTATCTGAAGCCTTAACCTCAGGCCTAGGTGGAATAGTATAACATTAGGGCTGGGCCCCACCACTCTGGACTACATCTCTAGGTCGGCCTGCTACTGGCTGGCCTCTACCTCTAGCGGTCTGAGCTCCACCTCTAGCACCTCTACCTCCACCGCTAGCACCTCTACCCACACCTCTAGCTAGCTGGGTGGCCTGTGGAACACCTGGTGCCTGAACTATAGCATGGGAACCCTGATGCAGAGAACTGCTTGAAGCTCGAGGGTAATACCTAGCAATGTGCCTCATATCGCCACAAGTAAAACAAGCCCTCGGCTGCTGGGGCTGATGACCCTGGAAACTCTGAGTCGGTGGTGCACTGATAGGAGCTGGTGGTGCACTGTAGGACTGCTGATCAGAATACTGCATCCGAGAACCACGACCACCTGAAGCGTCGTGAGAAACTTGAGGTGCTGACTGAAAAGGCCTAGGAGGATGGCCTCTATCGTACGAATTCCTGCCTCCAAACAAGGTATCATTGAATATGCCTGACTAATGGGGTCTCTTGTCTGCCCTATGACCACCCCCCTGTGATAGCACCATCCCAACTCTCCGGGCCATATTGGCCGCCTCCTGGAAGGATATCTCACTCCCAGTCTCTCTAGCCATTTGGAGATGAATTGGCTGAATGAGTCCATCAATGAACCGTCTCCCTCTCTCCCTCTCAGTGGGAAGTATAATAAGAGCATGGCGAGCCAAATTAATGAATCTGGTCACGTACTGGGTGACTTCATGGATCCCTGCTGGAGGCGCTTGAACTGCCTCCGATAGTACTATGACTGTGTAATAGGGAGAAACTTCTCCATAAATAGCTGTGTGAACTGCTCCTAGGTCAAGGATGCCAATCCTACTGGTCTATCTAAGAAATAATCCCTCCACCAAGTCTTGGCAGATCAAAACAAGCGAAATGTGGCAAAATCGACCCCGTTGTCAACTATCCCCATGTTCCGAAGAACCTCGTGACAGCTGTCTAGATAGTCCTGGGGATCCTCAGTAGATGAACCGTTGAAAGTAGTAGTGAAGAGCTTGGTGAACCTGTCCAATCTCCACAAAGCATCAGCAGAAATGGCTGTACCATCGCCGGTATGAGCTAACACACCCGTCTGAACCGCTCCAACTGGCTGAGCCGCTGGAGTTTGAAACTGGGGAGCTACCTGCTCCGGAGTGCGAGTAGCAGGAGTCTGGGCTCCTCCTCCAGCCTGAGAGATGGCTGGTGCTACAGGAAGTAAACCTGCCCTGGTGACACTCTCCATAAGGCCCACTAGACGAACCAGAGCATCCTAAAGAACTGGGGTAGCAATAAACCCCTCTGGGACATGAGCTGGGCCCACCGAAACTACTGGGGCTGGAACCTAATCGTCTAAATCAACCTGAGGCTCCACTAGGGGTGCTGCTGCCCTGGGCTGAGCTCTGCCCCTGCCTCGGCCTCTAGCACGACCTCGGCCTTGCCCTCTACCCCTCGTAGGAGCTACTGCTGGGGGCTTGAGCTGCTGATCGGTAGATGAAGAAGTGCGTGTTCTCGCCATCTGCGAAGGAACATAGTAGAAATTCAATTAGCATTGAGAAACCAAACCGCACGACAAGAAAGAACAATTGTGAAGTTTTCCTAACTTTGTAGCCTCTGGGGATAAATACAGACGTCTCTGTACCGATCCCTCAGACTCTACTAAGCTTGTCCGTGAATTGTGAGACCTATGTAACCTAGTGCTCTAATACCAACTTGTCACGACCCCGATTTTCCACCCTCAGTAGTCGTGATGGCACCTACAAGTAGAAGCTAGGCAAGCCACGGAATTTAGAAATCTTAACCTTTTCATTTTAGACCTTGTCAACATCCTATAATAATAATAGGTGATCAACATTTAAATGATAGCGGAAGTTAAAATTTAGCGAAATACTTAGACTAATATAATACCAAAATAAGATGAAAATACCAACATGCGTCTCTACCCAGAAACTGGTGTCACAATATTCACGGACTGTCTATGAATACTACATACAAATGTCTGAAGAAAAGAAATATTGTCTGCCTTGAATACAAATGAAAACAAAACATAATGACTGATAGAAGAGACGTCGGGTCTGCGAACGCCTGCAGGACTACCTCGGAATCTCGGTGGACTGAAGGCTAGCTCCCCTACTACTACTGACCCAGTGCTGCTTCGGTATCTGCACAGAGTGCAGAGTGTAGTATCAGCACAACCGACCCCATGTATTGTTAAGTACCTAGCCTAACCCCGGTAAGGTAGTGACGAGGCTAGGACCAAACTCCAGATAAACCTGTGCAGTTATATACATATACACCAAAAAAAACTAGAACAAACAATTAAAGCTGTTGATATCCAATTTTTCCCTGTATATTTTTTTATATATGCAAAATACTTTCAAATAGTATATATATGCATATATAAGCATTTCCAAGTGTTTTATTATTTTTTTTAATTTTTAAAAGATTTTTAAACCAATTTATTGCCCTATTTTAACAGTACAAAACCAATAATTATTCTCAAAATTATCATTTTTGGTGATTCACATATTTTATCCTCATATTTATACCAAAATATATCTCAGAAAATTTTTGCATATTTTTATAAATTGATTTGGTATTTTTAAAGCTAAATTGCACTTAATTGCAATACTAGCCTATTTTAAGAATTAATTACGTTTATAATTATAAATTTGATTCCAATATTTTTAATCTAATATTTATATACTATTAATTAATTTATCCCCTTTAATTCATTTTTTGAAATCATTTTACTATTTTTATAAAATAAAAAGGAAAAAGTGGCTATTTAAAACTTAGCCCTATTTCATTTCAATCTTAGCCCAAATTACCCCCCCCCCCCCCNTTTCAATCTCAAATCAAACCAGCCCAATTCCTAAAATAACCGACCCCTAACCCGTCAATAAAACCCGCCCGACTCCCCTTTTGATCCAGGCCATTGATCATTCTGATCAACGGCCATAATTCCCCCTTTATTTTTAATTTCCCAAACACCCCTAACCCTAATAACTTTCACCTAATCAGCATCCTTTGAATCCCTTCATCTCTCAAACCCTCTCGAACATTCCTGGAACCCTAATCGCCTCCCACCGTCTTCAACCGTGAAACCCACCGGAAACCATGGCTTCTCAGGCCATGGGGGTCCTATAATCACTTCCTATTACTCCTGTGTGCTCGATACTTGAAGATTCGAGGCTAGACCTTGAAGGTCTTCACTCAGACCTTCGCCGACTCGAGGTTTTCGACCACCTCCGGCTTTGCTCCGGCGTGCTATAGTCGTTTGAATATGATTCCAACCTCTCCAACTCAGGTCAATGACATTTCAAGGCCTTTCTCATTTTCTAGGGTTCTTGTGAAACCCTAGACCTTCGAGGTTTTTCTCTGATTCTTTTTAGATCTGTTGTGTATCCATGCTCTACTCGAGTTTTTAAACGATTTCCCCAATTTTTCCTTTCAAAATCGCTTCTTTTTTATTTAGGGTTTTTTGAAAATGCTTAGTGTTTATCTGACTTCCTCTCCCTTTTCTTTTATGTGTATTTGTCTCTACGGTGTTCTTATGTTCTTCTTTTACCACGCATGTTCTTCTACTATGCTTTCTATATTCCGTTCTTTCTTCCACTGTATTTTCTATGCTATGATCTGCTATATTCTTCCATGATGTTCTGATGTGCTTCGCCTACTGTATTCTTCTACCATATTCTTAAGGGTTCTTACTATTTTACCTTGTTTAAAGTTTCTTCTAAAAAAAATCTGTTTAAGCATGTTTTCTTCTACTGTTCTTGTTAATCTTTCATCATTATGCTCCGAACTAGTTTCTTCACTCTGGTTTGTTTTGAAACCTTCTACTAGTTTACATGTTTTCTTATGAGTTTCTGAAAGAAACCCCTGAGTTGGTTTCGACTACTCGCCTCCTCATCCCTGTATTTGATTCTAGGTGGAAACCCTAGAATTTGGGGATTCCGCCGAAGGTTGATTATGTGAACTAGGGTTTTATTTTAGAACCCTTAAGTCCTTCAGACTGACTTTGAGTCTCTGAACTGAGTTTGGACATATTTTTTACAATTCTGAACTTTTGCTAAAACTCTCCTACACTGGAGTTTCTACTGATTTTAAAATGGCTCGACAAGTTTCTTTCATGTTTAACGTGTCTGTATGATTTATATGTGATGAATCCTTCTTCAAAAAGGTTTTCAAACTAGTGATTGACTCATAATTCCTTTTTAATAAGTTTAATTGATTGTTTGCTGATTTTCCTTAAGTTAAAACCTTTTCCATTTTTCTGACTTGGTTCATTCATACCAAATCCCAGTCCTTGTGATTTCTTGGCTGTTAATTGATTTTCTTTCCTTAAATTGTACAACCGTGTATCTCAGAAACCCTGTCCTTAAATAACCTTTATGTATTTGCCCTCAATTGCATGCTTTACACAAGTGTTTGATTAATTTCTTTCCTTAATTGTTTTATACCCGTTTGAATTGAATCCCTTAATCAAAGGGAGTCTTATGTAATTGATTTACAATCATTCTTCAATTATTTTCTTACCTTATTTCTACCTGCTTTATGCACTATAAATACACGACCCCTTTTTCACAAAGCAGACACGATTAACACACTTCAGACCTCACAATTTCACAATCTCTCTCGAACTCACACTTATAGTATTCTGTCTTCCTGTTTGCACTTTGGCTTTTACAAGACTACTGCCTTTTCTACTTGTTTCTTTGAAACTGGTATGTTCTAATTTAAGTTTCAGCATCACCCCAATGTGTTTATTTACAGTTTTCTTTTGTATCCATGTCTACTTTATTGTTTTCTGTGGAGTTTGATATTTAGTTTAGTATGCCTATGTTCTACTGCTTGTTTCTTTTATGAATCTTTGCTCCCTACCCCATTACCCCTATGTGTTTGTGAGTGGTGACTCAAGGCATGGCAATATGAGTTGTTGTCCATGAACTGAGTTCTGAACCTTAACCTCCAAACAGGCTAGAGGGTGTGCCAGCATCTCCCATTGTTGAGTATGCCCATCAGCCTGCTCTCTTTGTGTTCTTACAAATTCCCACTCCCCCTATACCCTTATGTGTGCTGATTTTAAGTTATTCCCCTTCTCTCTCTCCCTTTTTAAGAATTCCATTCCTGCACTTGCACTCTCTCTTAGTTCTTAAGTTCTGCCCCCCCCTGTGAGCCTTGCCTTGGGACCTTGAGTTCCCTCTGAACTTGGACACCTGAGGACTGGCCCTTCCACATTGCACTATTGTCCTGGTTTGGTAATGTATTTGGGGTGTAAGCACTGCCCGGAGTCCATGAGGCTCTTAGGGAACTCTGACACATCCCAAATGAGAGAAAGGCTTTTGAAATCTGATCTTTGGAGATGGTTTACTTCATACTTTAGATAGAAAGTCTGAATCAGGCTCTCCTTGGTTGTAATTTTCAATTTCTGATGTATTTTTCTTTATTCTCTTTGGGCTCTAATAAACTTTCCGGGATATTTAGTGAAAAGGAAGGTAACTATGCATGAAAAAAGGTAGATAACTTGCCTATAGGAATCTCTAATTTTAGTATTTTTTCATATAGTTACCATGCCTATAAGACTTATGCACTTTCATATAGTTACCATGCCTATAAGACTTATGCATATTCATATAGCTACCATGCCTATAAAATTTCAACATCTCATTTAGCTATCATGTCTATAAGAAACTCTGCATTCTCATTTAGATGCCATGACTATAGGGATTCTGTACTTTCATGTAGATATTATGTCTATAGCTTCTGCACACTTACATAGAGAATATGCGTATAGGTTTTTTCTGATTCTTGCATACTAGCTTTTCACTAGGAAAACTTATCTATAGGCCGTAATAACCAAAAAATGTAATCAGATAGGCAACACTTAGATATCATGTTGTAGAATTTCTGCATTCTTCAATGTCTATAACAATGTTTTAAGTTGGCAAACACATAGAAAGCATGCCTATAGGGGTTCTAATTCAAATCTAAATCACCTCATTCGTTAATAAGTTTAAAACTGGCATTAATAACGCATTACCAATGGCAGAACCTGTGCTCGTTTTTTTTTACTGGCAACTTTCTTCTTACCTAAATCAATCTGCAATCAGTTTTTTCTTCCTTTGTTTCTGAAATCAGTAGATATCATGCCTATAGGTTTCGTCTATCATTTAGGGAAGCCTCAGGATAAACTTATAAACTGAATCAGGTTTTATTAACTACAACCAGCAGGCATGCCTGATTCAGGCTTCTTATCTAAACTATGTAATAAATCAGTCTGCCACCAATTCCTTTTAAGTTTATTTAGACCTTAAACAGTACGTGTAAGACATGCTAAACTATGTGTTTTCTCTGGTTTAAAGAGGTTTGTCTGAACCTTATTATTTGTTTATATGCTCTCCCCCAAACTTGCTATATGTATTTTGATTGTCGCCTTAGTATTTTAACCTTTTGAAACCACAAATAAGCCAATGTCCCCTCCCTTTAGGATTAGTAATCCCAAATACCTCCGGGATTGATAGACTTTGGGCGGGTAATAGCATGCAATAAGTAAACGAGACTATTCCGCACTTTAGCACCTTAAAGGAGTGGTAAAGGATAGATATGAATATGATGACCATGCGATAACACCACATGTATAAGTGATTACCGGGTGTTGTGTGCGGTGATCCATATTATTAATAAACCTAGGACCCCTTTTCCTTTGTTCTTTGTTTCTTTTAATCTTTTAAAATGTTTTCTTCTAGATCAACGCTTTTAATGCTTTTCGACATTGTCTATTTCTAACTTCTATGTGAAATTCCCCCGTGTTTGAAGCCTTATTTGTCTATATGATATTTGTACCTTAAGTCACAATAATAGCTTGGTCGGGAACCATACTAGTGGATTCTGAGGGGTGCCTAACACCTTCCCCTTGGAATAATTTCAAGCCGTTACCCAATCTCTAGTTATCCAAACAAAACCCTTCTTAGTGTCCTAATACACTTTAATCATTAGGTGGCGACTCTTCACTTCTCTTAAACACAATTCCCAAAAGAGAACGAGTTGTCCTCCCAAATGTCATAAACCCGATTTCGCGAGAAAAAAGGGGCATCGACAGCATGGCGACTCTGCTGGGGATTTCTTTTAGGCTTTTACCATTTCAAGCTATTACTATGACTTTACATTTCTTATATGTCTTTACTTATTTAATCTTTTTTAGTATTTAATTCCTTCTTCTACCATGAAACTAACTTGTCTCTTTGTTTCTTTTATCTACTTCTTTACCGCTTTCCTTTACTGCATTCGCGTATTGTTGTTTCAAATTATTGTAGTTATTATTATGAACGTGCAAATACATGACAACTTGTTTTATTATTGCATAAGCATGTTTTCAACATCATATTCCACTAGTGCCAAACAAAATACCATAGCAACACTTATAATGAGTGGTTGCGCTCTTCCGATATTATCACCCCTAAATTCGGCAAAGGCATATTTGCGGTAAAACCAGTCGATCAACGGTGTAGTCGACGGTTCCGCGCCTTTCCCTCTTGAGTTGTCCACTCAAGGGTACCAGTTTAAAACCCCATAGAAACCCTTTCTCTTTAAATTGTGCATGCATCATGGTCAAACCTAGCCGAGTCAGTTATGTTTTCCGCATAATGACTCTTTAATATAGCCTTGTCCAAAGTCCATTGGGCTTCCCTAAAACCCAAACAGACATTATCATGTTCTGTGCATTTATTTGGAGAACTAAAGTGCTTTTACGTTAATTGTTGATATTAAATAGTCGAGTTTGGTGGGGGTAAGGGCCTAACCTTTTGTCTTGCAGAAATATGAGGCACGAAGTCCCTAGATTCGGCATGGTCACCAACATCCACCCAAAATTGCTAAGTTGGTGGGAGGATCTTCATTCCAGTGATCAGGCTCTTGTCAGGAAATATCAAGGAAATCTACCTTCTCTCCTGGAAATTCAACCCAACAACAAAATCATAGAAGCTGCCACTCTATTCTGGGATTGTGTTAGGTTTGTGTTCCGCTTTGGAGACATTGAGATGACACCCCTGCTCGAGGAATGGCTGGTATACCGTGGGAAACTCCGGGTTTGTTAATGCCGGAAAATCGCAAGGGTAGAGGTTTTCTCAAAATGATGGGTCTAAAGAAGAATCCAGACTTGTGCCAATGATCATTGCAGAAATATACTGAGCCCTAGAAAGGTGTCAACATGGAGCCAAACATTTCGAGGGTTGTAACCTGCTACTTCAACTTTGGCTCATGGAACATCTCCAAAGGGGTGAGTACCGATAGGAAATCCATCGAAGGGACTGGGATGATCATATCGCCTTTCATCATCCAAAGAGAATGAATTACATGCCCAACCTGTTCGCCCAACCGGAGAATGCTAGAGAATGGGTCGAACTCTTTGATAATTTGACTAAAGACCGGGTACAATGGATTTTCGAATGGTTCCCTACTGAAGAATTCATCGTTCGATCCAGGGATGCGCCATTTCTGATACTAATCGGTTTGAGGGGAACCTACCCTTATGTCACTCTCCAAGTTATGAGACAAGCAGGTAGGAAGCAAGTTATACCAAGGGTCGACAAGTTGAGTCACTTCCGAGCTGACTTCCAGGATGACGATAGTCCGCACAGGTGCCAGGCTCAGCATATGTGGCATTGCAAAATTGTCTTAGGAAAGGACACCATTGAACCAGACAGATACCATGCTGGTTGTACCCCACATAATTCAGGTTGGCTGGAGGACAATCACAATGATCTGGGTCAACTCGGATTTGTTCGAGGTCACAGGATCATCGATGAAAAGGCTGAAGCACAGGTCAAGTACAATCAACTGCGCAAGAAGATTCGGGAATGTGAAAATGAGCACCGTGAAATACAAGAAGCCAATCAAAAACTAATCGAGGAGTGGAAGGATATGGCTGTCAACGCCAACAAGCGATTGGTCTATCTGGAGCAAGGTATAGTAGAGTTGGAAAAGAAGTTTCTGAAGAGGGTCGAGGATTGCCGGACTGCTGAAGGAAATGAAGGCGGACATCTGGCCAGAGCCTACTTGCTACTAGGACTGCGCGAGTTGGGAGAGTTGTTCGATAGAACCAACAATGCCGAGTCTGGGGAAGGTCCCTCTGAGACCAAATAGATAGGAATTTCCATTTTTCGCTCTATAAGATGTAATAAGGCCAGTGACCATTAGTAACTTTTTCTTATTATTTAGTGTCATTTTGGGATTCGTCTACCTTTTTATCAATGAAATAAGACATTTAGCATTCTAAGTTCTCCAAATTTACTTGTCGCTAGGCCTAACTCGGGCACAACGTGGTCCCCAAAATTAGGATGCTCTTTATATTTCCTGCACTACGTGTTTAAATATTGCAACATTTTTTCTTATAATCCTTACTTACTTATCACCTTTTTGTTTTTACTTTTTGTTTATTCCCCTCCCTAAAGGTTAGTTCGTGAACTCTGGCAACATCATCATATTTTACAAGATCCAGGGGCCCTCCACCTACTCCTCCTCCCAGTCCTGTCAGACACAAAAGCAAAAGACGAATGGAAGATTTGAACAACTCAGCTGAACGGGTAGAGGTCACTCGTGGTGCTCTGGTCCCCAAGGAAAATGCATCTCAACTAGAACAAAAGCTATTGAAATTTCAAGAAGAATTTGATCAAGTACAGATCTATCATTTTCCCTCACTACTCCAGAAGTTACTTTCCCAAATGCTCAGAATCCCATACCTCCACAAAACATCCTAAAGCAGCAAAACCATCCCGCTCCTCACCACCACTCCAATACTTGCCACACTCCCAACAATACTCCACTGCTCATCCCGGAACCTTTGAACTCCACAAATGACCACTGCCACACCCAATACAACACCCTCATCTACGTGGAGACTATGCCACACTCCACCCAGCCCATCTCAAGCACGCCCGAGTCCAATGATAAGGACTCGCTCATCAGAAATTTGGCCAAAGAGCTTAAAAGGTTGACCACCAGAATTCAAGGTGTTGAAGGTAGTAAGGGAATTGAGGGGCTTAACTATGAAGATTTACGCATACAGCCGGATGTCGAATTGCCCGAGGGGTAGAAACCTCCCAAGTTTGAAATGTTTGATGGTAGAGGGGATCCCAGGGTTCATTTGAGAACATACTGCGACAAGCTGGTCGGAGTGGGAAGAGACGGGAAGATCCGCATGAAGCTTTTCATGAGGATCTTGAAGGGAGATGCCTTATCTTGGTACATTAGCTAGGATCCAAAGAAGTGGTTGAACTGGGTAATCATGGAGTCTGATTTCATGGATAGATTCAGGTTCAACACAGAAAATGCACCGAATGTGTTCTATATCTAAAATATGAAGAAGAAACACACAGAAACCTTCCGCGAGTATGCCACTTGCTGGAGATCAGAAGCTGCTAAGGTCAGACCGACCTTAGAGGAAGAACAATGAACAAGTTTTTTGTCCGGGCTCAGGACCCACAATATTATGAGAGGTTGATGCTGATTAAGAATCATAAATTTTCTGATATCATCAAGCTATGAGAAAGGATCGAGGAAGGCATCAAGAGTGGTATGGTTACAATCTGGTGGTACATCCAAGAAAAGGGACGTAGGCTCTGTAATGGTTGCATAGATAACCAAATCCCCTATCAAATACCAAACCTATCCAATGCCTCCACCCACATATCAACCTACTCCAAATTATCATGCACCATCACCCACTTACCAAACTCCACCACCCACTTATCAATCAGCTCCACCTCCCGCATATCAGCCCACTTCACCTAAATACTCCCAACCGGCACATGTTTACCAAGCTTACAACATCCAACCATCCCACTATCAATCACCTCCCTCACGTCAAAACTTCCCTAGACCACGACCAAATTTTGACCGCAGACCTCCCAAATAGTATACCGCCACTGTTGAACCAATTGACCAGCTGTACGAAAGGCTTTAAGGTGCTGGTTATGTCACCCTCATCCCTGCTATAACACCTAAAACCCCTTCTCAATGGATCAATCCAAATAAATCCTGTGCATACCATTCCAGCATAAAAGGACATACCATCGATGGATGCCGCTCTCTGAAGGATAAGATCTAGACTTTGATTGACAATAAGATCATTGTAGTAAAGGAGCCTGCTCCGAATGTCTGCAATAACCCTCTGCCAGACCACAAAGGTGGAGGTGTTCATATGATCGAGATAAAGGATGACTCGGACACCAAGGGATCAATCAGTTTAATCACAGAAGGCGACGATCCAAAAAAGCCAGTAGTCACCCTCAATCCGATTGTGGTCCAGATTCAGCCTTCCGGGGATGCCAAGGTAAACATGTCCATGCCACTCAAGTTTGAAGCACCACCCTCTACAAAGATGCCAGCGCCGATTGAAGTTAAGTTTATGTCACCAGCAAACACACCTACACCCTTTGAAGTTACAGTCTTACCACTTGAGAAGCCTGCTCCATTCGGAGTAAAGATAGCCACGCCAATGCCAGTGGCAATGTTAGCCATAAAAACGTTCCATACGAAGGCTATACCATAGGACTACATAGCCGAGGCCAAAAGAAAGGGGAAGGTCAAGTTCGGGGAAGTCGTTGCGGCTCAGGGTATGACAAGAACTGACAGGGTTTATACCCCGGAGCATTTGGCCGAGTCTAGCAAGCAGGCATCTAGTCGGCCAACCATCACTGAAACTGGGACCGATGATCTCTGGAGAAATATACAAGCCAAAGAATACCCATTCATTGATAAACTGAACAAAACACCGGCAAAGGTTTCTATCCTTGCTTTGCTACAAAGTTCCAATGCACACAAGAATGCCTTGTTAAGAGTGCCGAGTGAGGCATATGTACCAAGTAACATCATCGGCGGAGAGATGGCTAACATGGTAGGCCAGGTGTTGGAAAGTCATAAAATCACTTTCCACGAAGATGAGCTACCACCGGAGGGATTGAGTCACAACAAGGCATTGCACATCACTATGCAGTGTGAAGATTATTTTATTACCAGAATCCTGGTCGATGGAGGGTCCAGTCTCAACATTTGTCCGTTGGTAACACTCAGGACATTGGGGAAAGGGCTGCATGAAATCAAGGACGGGGCCATCAACATCAAATCTTTCGACGATTCTCAAAGGTCTACTATTGGGGAGATTATCTTGTGTTTGCAAATGGGGCCTACTTGGTTTGATGTTGATTTTCAAGTGATAGACGTGCCCACATCTTACAATCTGCTGTTGGGATGACCATGGATTCATGCCGCTGGGGCCGTGGCATCAACACTACATCGGGCAGTGAAGTTTGAGTAGAATCACCAAGAGGTGATCATTCACGGCAACGGTAGCAATCCCATATACAGTCGCCAGACCATTCCAGCAATTGGAAGAAGAAGAAGAATAGGCGGGGAAACTTACCACCATATCGAGCGAGTCAACACCATTGACAATGACAAATGGTGGGATAACAAGATTGAAAGCATATTGAACTGGAGCGGGTATGAACCTGGCAAGGGGCTTGGCAAGAACCTCCAAGGAATCTCTAAGCCCATCAAGCTCAAGAAACATGGCACTACCTTTTGATTGGGGTATGAGTATACCTGGAAATAATTCAATGAATGGTCGCCACCCTGGCGCAGTCCTTACTATCCATTGGAGTGGCCAATACCCCATTTGAAGCAGACCTTCCAATCGACCGAGGTCATCTACGGGTCAGAAGAAGAAGAAGCACTGGCAGCAATGAGGAATTTGTTCCTAGAAGACTATGATATGGATTGCTGTGTCATTTTTGAGGAGGGGAGGAGGAAGGCCCTTCCATACAGGTTGTAAGCGGAGGAGCACAACTCAATAACTGGACTATCAGGACCACCAGAGCCCGGCTAGCCTCGGGGTAGCAAGGCTGAACAAGCATCATGCACTATTTTGTATTACTAGTTTACTTTCCTTTCGCATTTTATTTTCTGCAAGAAAGAGCTCCAATGTTCGATTTATGGAATTTATCAAAGCATTTCGATTTTCTTATAAATCTTACTCTTATTATTTTCTCTCATTACTTTACTTATACAACATTACTATCACTTATCTTGATGAACCAATAACTATGACATGCAATGAGACAACACAACAAACGAACATAGATTCAAAGGAAGATGATATACCTGAAGAGATTGTTAAAGAAGTTGAGAACTTTGAAAATCGGCCTAAGTCCAACCTGGATGAGACCGAAATTGTCAACCTGGGAGATGCAGAAAATATCAAAGAAACACGAATCAGCGTTCATTTCTCACTATCAGAGAAGAAAGAATATACAGAGTTTCTAAGAGAGTATGAGGACATATTCGCCTGGTCGTACAACGACATGACTGGTCTGAGTATATCTATTGTGGCTCACAAACTACCAACCGATCCAGCCTGTCCGTTGGTAAAATAGAAGCTCAGAAAGTTCAAGCCAGATATGAGTTTGAAAATTAAGGAAGAAGTCACTAAGCAGGTCAAAGCCAAGGTTCTTAGGGTAGTGGAATATCCAACATGGTTAGCCAACATTGTGCCAGTACCGAAGAAGGACGGGAAGGTTAGAGCCTATGTCGACTACCGGCATCTCAACCTGGCCAGTCCAAAAGATGACTTCCCCTTGCCAAATATACACATCCTGATTGACAATTGCGCCAAGCACGAGTTGCAATCATTTGTAGATTGTTTCGCGGGGTACCATCAAATCTGGATGGATGAAGAAGATGCTGAGAAAACGGCTTTTATCACGCTGTGGGGAATGTATTGCTACAAGATGATGCCATTCGGGTTAAAGAATGCAGGGGCCACCTACATGAGGGCCATGACTACCATTTTCCATGATATGATACACAATGAGATAGAAGTATATGTAGACGATGTTATCATCAAGTCCAAGAAAGCCACCGATCACATGGAAGATTTGAGGAAGTTCTTCAATAGACTGCGAAGGTACAACCTGAAACTGAATCCCTCAAAATGTGCCTTCGGGGTTCCTGTCGGAAAATTACTTGGGTTTATTGTGAGTCACCGGGGAATAGAACTGGATCCATCAAAGATCAAAGCCATTGAAGAATTGCCACCACCAAGGAACAAGAAAGATGTAATGAGCTTCTTGGGGAGACTTAACTACATCAGACGGTTCATAGCACAATCAACAGTTATCTGTGAGCCGACCTTCAAGATGTTGAAGAAGGATGCCGCCACCGAATGGGCTGATGACCGCCAGAAAGCTTTCGACAGAATTAAAGAATACTTGTCAACGCCACCAGTTTTGGTCCCTCCCGAGCCGGTTAGACCTTTGCTACTCTACATCGCAGTGTTGGATGGTGCCTTCGGTTGCGTCCTGGAGAAGCATGATGAGACAGGAAAGAAAGAACATGCCATTTACTACCTCAGCAAGAAGTTCACTCCATACGAGTCCCGGTATTCTCTATTGGAATGCACCTGCTGTGCTTTAACTTGGATAGCTCAGAAGCTGATGCATTACTTCTGTGCATATACTACATATCTCATATGAAGGATGGATCCTTTGAAATACATCTTTCAGAAGCCCATGCCCACTGGCAAGCTCGCCAAGTGTCAGATCCTTTTGAGTGAATTCGATATTGTCTACATGACCTAGAAAGAAGTCAAAGGACAGGCACTAGCGGATCACCTTGCTGAAAACCCTGTGGATGGAGAATACGAGCCCCTAAAGATGTATTTTCTAGATGAAGAGGTATCATTCATAGGAGAAGATATTGCAGAGTCCTATGATGGTTGGAGAATGTTTTTCGTCGGAGCAGCAAATTTCAAAGGAGTTGGCATAGGAGCAGTCCTAGTGTCAAAAATCGGTCAGCACTATCCGGTATCCGCCAAGCTCAGATTCCCGTGCACCAACAATATGGCCGAGTACGAAGCCTGCATCTTAGGGCTCAATATGGCCATTGACATGAACATCCAAGAGTTGCTAATAATTGGGGATTCGGACCTACTCATACATCAGGTATGAGGATAATAGGCGACCATGAATTCCAAGATACTCCCTTATCTGCACCATGTATAAGAGTTGAGGAAAAGGTTCGCAAAGATAGAGTTCCAGCATGTTCCCAGAGTCCAAAATGAGTTTGTTGATGCATTGGCTACCCTATCGTCCATGATACAACATCCAGATACAAACTTCATTGATCCTATTCCTATGAAAATCCATAATCAGCCAGCTTATTGTGCTCATGTCGAAGAAGAAGCAGATGGAAAACCTTGGTTTCACGACATCAGGGAATGTTTGGCCAAAATAGAATATCCATAGCTTGTAAATACCACTCAGAAGCGCACACTTCGAAGATTGTCCAACAATTCCTTTCAAAGCAGAGGAATCATGTATATGAGGACTATGGATTTGGGTTTGTAAGGTGTGTCGACGCGAAGGAAGCATCTAAACTGCTACAGGAAATTCATGTCGGGACATGTGGTTCGCATATGAACGACTTTGTCTTAGCCAAGAAGATACTCCGTGGTGGTTACTTCTGGATGACTATGGAGACGGACTGCATCCAGTACGTTTGAAGATGCCACCGTTGCCAGATACATGCAGATATGATAAGGGTGTCACCAAATGAGCTTAATGCAACAAGCTCACCATGGCCTTTTGCCGCTTGGGGAATGGATGTTGTTGGACCAATCGAACCTTCTGCTTCCAACGGGCACAGATTTATCCTAGTGGCAATTGACTACTTTACCAAATGGGTCAAAGCAGCATCCTACAAAGCAGTGACTAACAAAGTCATGGCAGACTTCGTCCGCGATCGTATTGTTTGTCGGTTCAGGATTCCGGTATCGATCATTACAGATAATGGCTCAAACCTCAACATTGACTTAATAAAAGTTATGTATGAAACCTTCAAGATCAGACATAAGAATTCCATAACCTACATGCCCCAAATGAATGGAGCTGTAGAAGCCGCCAACAAGAACATTAAGAAGATACTGAGGAAAATGATAGAGAAGCATAAGCGGTGGCATCAGAAGCTATCATTTGCTTTGTTGGGGTATCGACCACAGTCCGCACATCAACTGGTACAACTCCCTATATGTTGGTTTATGGTACAGAAGCCGTCATTCCCGCCGAAGTAGAGATTCCTTCCTTGAGGATCATACAAGAAGTTGAGCTTGACGATGCAGAATGGGTGAGAAACCGCTACGAGCAACTGGCTCTTATAGATAGGAAGAGAATGAATGCAGTTTTCCACGGCAAACTTTATTAGAACGGAATGCCCAGAGCTTTCAATAAGAGAGTCAAGCCAAGACGGTTCACACCGGGGCAACTGGTGTTGAAGAAAATTTTCCCGCATCAAGATGAGGCAAAAGGGAAATTCTCTCCCAATTGGCAGGGTCCATATATGGTTCATCGGGTTCTAACAGGAGGAGCCCTGATACTGGCAGAAATGGATGGAGATGTTTGGCCAAAACCAATCAACTCAGATGCAGTTAAACACTACTATGTGTAATCTTATATTTTCCTATATGATGTAATTTGAACTATGTCTGACCTGATTCCCATTTAGGAGGGAACACGTAGGCAGCCTTATGGGTTCGGTCACAATTCAATAAAAATTTTATTTCCACCGCAATTGGAAATTGGGGCAGAATTTTGAGGAGGACCCTCAAAATTCTGAAGTAATTTCAGCCGATTATCGCAAGTAATTGTCCGAAGAAGAAGCCCATTAAACTGGGGCAGAATTTTGAGAAGGACCCTCAAAATTCCAAACCAAGAGAGGTTGCAATGTCCTGAACCACGTCACAGTCGTCGGTTCATCTAAAAAACTATTTCTTAAATATATACTTATGTCATATCTTTAACAAACTCATGCATGTTTATTATCAAAATCGCTCTGTTCAGCAACGCTACCCCTATGATACATACCGTGTCATCAGATCAGAGCCGAACAGGGCAAGCAAAGTCAGCGGGGACATGAACTAACATTTCCCCTTTACAAAATTCATGATTTTTCTTTGGATGCAGGCACCCAAGTCGCAAAATCATATATTATACACTCATACTGTCACGAATACAACTCTAAAAAGTGTCACACCTATTCATAGTTGCTATCCGCATACAGTACCCCCAGCAGCCATGATAACGCAATCGGCTATCAGCTATCAGCTAAGAAATTTTATTACTATTCACCTTTTATTTCTTGCATTGCATAAGGCTACCATTCTGCCTTTCGAGACTAAGCACTATCTCCAAATGCATTTCTTACATTGCATAAGGCTACCATTCTGCCTTCCGAGACTAAGCATTGTCTCCATCTGCATTTTCTGCATTGCATAAGGCTACCATAGCATTGTCTCCATCTGCATTTTCTGCATTGCATAAGGCTACCATTCTGCCTTCCGAGACTAAGCACTGTCTCCATCTGCATTTCTTGCATTGCATAAGGCTACCATTCTGCCTTCCGAGACTAAGCATTGTCTCCATCTACATTCCTGCATTGCATAAGGCTACCATTCTGCCTTCTGAGATTAAGCTCTACCTCTATCTGCATGGCTGAAATATCGCCACCTTTATTTACCCTTGCATGGCTGAAAGATCACCACCTTTATTTATGTCCTGCATCGGCTGAAAGATCGCCACCTTTATTTATGTCCTGCATCGGCTGAAAGATTGCCATCTTTATTTATGTCTTGCATCGGCTGAAATATCACCACTTTATTTATGCTTTCATGGACTGAAAGATCGCCACCTATCGCATTGCATGGGCTGAAAGATCGCCAAATTATCCAAAGGCGTCATTGTTCGGAGGCACCATTCGCATAGCCCGAGTACGCCATGTCATGGCCTGAGGACCCCTTTTAATCTCTTCATATCATTATTCAAAGGCGTCATAGTTCGGAGACATCATTCTCATAGCCCGAGAGCATCATTTCATAGCATGTGAATCCTTTATTATATGCTTCATGGCCCAGGACATCATGGTCTAAGGACGTCATCCTAATCGTCCAAAGACAGCATTCATGGTCCGACGGGAATTTGCATCACGTTTAATTTTTCCGCACGATATATGCTTGTATTGCTTGTTTGCAAGTAAACCGGCTAGCAACGGCCGTCTTAGCATGAGCAATACCGCTCCAGTTCTCGCAGCCCTATTAGACTTTAACCATCCATCCCAACCTAAATATTGCTTCTGTTTTTGAAAGATCTCCATCGGCATATCCAACCGACGGATCCCGAACTACACGTGGCTTGATTCCTGTAAGACCAGCGATATGTAGACAGCCTAGGAATCAGAGCACGGTCAAATTCTTCAAACCATTTCGTTCGGTCAAAATTGGCCATCATGTCTTTACTCGACAACTCTTTCATCCTTCCCGGGTAAAGAGGGGCAGCTGTTGATACCCAATTTTTCCCTGTATATTTTTTATGTATATGAAAAATACTTTCAAATAGTATATATATATATATATATTCATATATAAGCATGTCCAAGTGTTTTATTATTTTTCTAATTTTTAAACCAATTAATTGCCCTATTTTAACAGTACAAAACCAATAATTTTTTCCAAAATTATTATTTTAGGTGATTCACTTATTTTATCCTCATATTTATACCAAAATATAGCTCAGGTAATTTTTGTACATTTTTATAAATTGATTTGGTAATTTTTGTACATTTTTATAAAATATAGCTCACTTAATTGCAATACTAGCCTAGTTTGAGAATTAATTGCGTTCATAATTAAAAATTTGATTCCAGTATTTTTAATCTAATATTTATATACTATTAATTAATTTAGCACCTTTAATTTATTTTTTGAAATCATTTTACTATTTTTATAAAATAAAAGGGAAAATAGGCTATTTAAAAGTTAGCCTTATTTAATTTCAATCTTAGCCCAAATTACCCCCCCCCCCCCCATAATTAACCCAATTTCAATCTCAAACTGGACCGGCCCAATTCCTAAATTACCTGACCCCTAACTCGTTAATAAAACCCGCCCGGCTCCCCTTTTGATCCATGCCCTTGATCATTTTGATCAACATCCATAATTCCCCCTTTCCTTTTTAATTCCCCAAACACCCCTAACCCTAATCACTTTCACCTAATCAGCCGCCTTTGAATCCCTTCGTCTCTCAAACTCTCTCGAACATTCCTGGAACCCTAATCGTCTCCCACCGTCTTCAACCGTGTAACCCACCGGAAACCATAGCTTCTTAGGCTATAGGGGTCCTATAATCACTTCCTATTACTTCTGTGTGCTCGATACTTGAAGATTCGAGGCCAGACCAAGTCGAAGGTCTTCACTCAGACCTTTTGCCGACTCGAGGTTTTCGGCCACCTCCGGCTTTGCTCCGGCGTGATATAGTCGTTTGAATCTGATTCCGACCTCTCCGACTCAGGTCAATGACCTTTCAAGGCCTTTCTCATTTTCTAGATTTCTTCTGAAACCCTATACCTTCTAGGTTTTTATGCGATTCTTTTTAGATATGTTGTGTATCCATGCTCTACTTGAGTTTTCAAATGATTTCCCCAATTTTTTTCTTTTAAAATCACTTCTTTTCGATTAAAGGTTTTATGAAAATACTTAAAGTGTTTATCTGACTTCCTCTCCCTTTTCATTTGTGTGTATTTGTCTTTATTATGTTCTTATGTTCTTCTTTTACCACGCATGTTCTTCTACTATGCTTTCTATATTCCGTTCTTTCTTCCACTGTATTTTCTATGCTATGATCTGTTATATTCTTCCACTATGTTCTGATGTGCTTCGCCTACTGTATTCTTCTACCATATTCTTAAGGGTTCTTACTATTTTACCTTGTTTAAAATTTCTTCTAAAAAATATCTGCTTAAGCATGTTTTCTTCTAATGTTCTTGTTAATCTTTCATCATTATGCTCCGAACTAGTTTCTTCACTTTGGTTTGGCTTGAAACCTTCTACCGGTTTGCATGTTTTCTTATGAGTTTCTGAAAGAAACCCCTGAGCTAGTTTCGACTACTCACCTCCTCATCCCTGTATTTGATTCTAGGTGGAAACCCTAGAATTTGGGGATTCCCCCGAAGTTTGATTATGTGAACTAGGGTTTTGTTTTAGAACCCTTAACTCCTTCAGACTGACTTTGAGTCTCTAAACTGAGTTTGGACATCTTTTTTACAATTCTGAACTTTTGCTAAAACTCTCCTACACTGGAGTTTCTACTGATTTTAAAATGGCTCGACAAGTTTCTTTCATGTTTAACATGTCTGTATGATTTATATGTGATGAATCCTTCTTCAAAAAGGTTTTCAAACTAGTGATTGACTCAGAATTCCTTTTTAATAAGTTTAATTGATTGTTTGCTGATTTTCCTTAAGTTAAAACCTTTTCCATCTTTCTGACTTGGTTCATTCATACCAAATCCCAGACCTTGTGATTTCTTGGCTGTTAATTGATTTTCTTTCCTTAAATTGTACAACCGTGTATCTCAGAAACCCTGTCCTTAAATAACCTTTATGTATTTGCCCTTAATTGCATGCTTTACACAAGTGTTTGATTAATTTCTTTCCTTAATTGTTTTATACCCGTTTGAATTGAATCCCTTAATCAAAGGGAGTCTTATGTAATTGATTTACAATCAGTCTTCAATTATTTTCTTACCTTATTTCTGCCTGCTTTATGCACTATAAATACACGACCCCTTTTTCACAAAGCAGACACGATTAACACACTTCAGACCTCACAATTTCACAATCTCTCTCGAACTCACATTTATAATATTCTGTCTTCCTGTTTGCACTTTGGCTTTTACAAGACTACTGCTTTTTCTACTTGTTTCTTTGAAACTGGTATGTTCTAATTTAAGTTTCAGCATCACCCTAATGTGTTTATTTACAGTTTTCTTTTGTATCCATGTCTACTTTATTGTTTTCTGTGGAGTTTAATATTTAGTTTAGTATGCCTATGTTCTACTGCTTGTTTCTTTTATGAATCTTTGCTCCCTACCACATTACCCCTATGTGTTTGTGAGTGGTGACTCAGGGCATGGCAATATGAGTTATTGTCCATGAACTGAATTTTGAACTTTAACCTCCAAACAGTCTAGAGGGTGTGCCAGCATCTCCCATTGCAGAGTATGCCCATCAGCCTGCTCTCCTTGTGTTGTTGCAAATTCCCACTCCCCTATACCTTTATGTGTGCTGATTTTAAGTTATTCCCCTTCTCCCTCTCCCATTTTCAGAATTCCATTCATTCACTTGCACTCTCTCTTAGTTCCTAGATTCTGCCCCCCCCCCCTTGTGAGCCTTGCCTTGGGACCTTGA
This sequence comes from Nicotiana glauca, assembly GCA_026770625.1. Lineage (NCBI taxonomy): Eukaryota > Viridiplantae > Streptophyta > Magnoliopsida > Solanales > Solanaceae > Nicotiana > Nicotiana glauca. The sequence continues at coordinate 110,213 of MU674675.1, forward strand.
GTTCCCTCTGAACATGGACACCTGAGGGCTGGCCCTTCTACATTGCACTATTGTCCTAGTTTGGTAATGTATTTGGGGTGTAAGCACCGCCCAGAGTCCATGAGGCTCTTAAGGAAATCTGACACACCCCAAATGAGAGAAAGGCTTTTGAAATCTGATCTTTGGAGATGGTTTACTTCATACTTCAGACAGAAAGTCTGAATCAGGCTCTCCTTGGTTGTAATTTTTAATTTCTGATGTATTTTTCTTTATTCTCTTTAGGCTCTAATAAATTTTAGGGGATGTTTAATGAAAAGAGAGGGGTAACTATGCATGAAAAGGGGTAGATAACTTGCCTATAGGAATCTCTAATTTTAGTATTTTTCATATAGTTACCATGCCTATAAGACTTATGCACTTTCATATAGTTACCATGCCTATAAGACTTATGCATTTTCATATAGCTACCATGGCTATAAGATTTCTGCATCTCATTTAGCTATCATGTCTATAAGAAACTCTGCATTCTCATTTAGATGCCATGACTATAGGGATTCTGCACTTTCATGTAGATATTATGTTTATAACTTCTACACACGCACGTAGAGAATATGTCTATAGGTCTTTTTTGATTCTTGCATACTCGCTTTTCACTAGGCAAACTTATCTATAGGCCCTAATAACCAAAAAATGTAATCAGATAGGAAACAGTTAGATATCATGTTGTAGAATTTCTGCATTCTTCTATGTCTATAACAATGTTTTAAGTTGGCAAACACATAGAAAGCATGCCTATAGGGGTTCTAATTCAAATCTAATTCGCCTCATTCATTTATAAGTTTAAAATTGGCATTAATAACGCATTACGAATGGCAGAACCTGTGCTCGTTTTTTTTACTGGCAACTTTCTTCTTACCTAAATCAATCTGCAATCAGTTTTTTCTTCCTTTTTTTTGAAATCAATAGATATCATGCCTATAGGTTTCGTCTATCACTTAGGGAAGCCTCAGGATAAACTTATAAACTGAATTAGATTTTATTAACTACAACCAGAACGCAAGCCTGATTCGGGTTTCTTATCTAAACTATATAATAAATCAGCCTGCCACCAATTCCTTTTAAGTTTTATTTAGACCTTAAACAGTACGTGTAAGACATGCTAAACTATGTGTTTCTCTGGTTTAAGGAGGTTTGTCTGAACTTTATTATTTGTTTATATGATCTCCCCCAACCTTGCTATATGTTTTTTGATTGTCGCCTTAGTATTTTAACCTTTTGAAACCACAAATAAGCCAATGTCCCCTCCCTTTAGGATTAGTAATCCCAAATACCTCCGGGATTGATAGACTTTGGGCCGGTAATAGCATGCAATAAGTAAACGAGGCTATTCCGCGCTTTAGCACCTTAAAGGAGTGGGAAAGGATAGATATGAATATGATGACCATGCGATAACACCACATGTATAAGTAATTATTGGGTGTTATGTGGGGTGATCCATATTATTAATAAACCTATGACCCCATTACCTTTGTTCTTTGTTTCTTTTAATCTTTTAAAATGTTTTCTTCTAGATCAACGTTTTTTATTGCTTTTCAACATTGTCTATTTCTAACTTCTATGTGCAATTCCCTCTTGTTTGAAGCCTTATTTGTCTATATGATATTTGTACCTTAAGTCACAACAATAGCTTGGCCGGGAACCACACTAGTGGATTTTGAGGAGTGCCTAACACCTTCCCCTTGGAATAATTTCAATCTTTGGTTATCCAAGCAAAACCCTTCTTAGTGTCCTAATTCACTTTAATCATTAGGCGGCGACTCTTCACTTCTCTTAAACCTAATTCCCAAAAGGGAACGAGTTGTCCTCCCAAATGTCATAAACCCGATTTCGCGAGAAAAAGTGGGCATCGACAAAAGCTGGGAAGGGGAAACATGCTTCAAAGAATAACAGATAAAAACAGAATCTCAAGAGAATTATCAGGAAACCAAAATTAAATTTCTAACAAGGATAAGGGAAACAAAGGCAGATTTCACTCTCGGTTCACATCTTGTTGCAGGCGTGCAACCCGATCCCATTTCTCATATCCTGTGGTAGGTGTAACACCCACTCCCATTTCATCAAATCTCGTGGTAGGCGTACCACCCGATCTATTTTCATTATATCTCGTGGTAGGCGTACCACCCGATCCCATTTTATTATATCTCGTGGTAGGCGTACCACCCGATCCCATTTTATTATATCTCGTGGTAGACATACCACCCGATCCCATTTCATTATATCTCGTGGTAGGCGTACCACCCAATCCCATTTCATTATATCTCGTGCTAGACGTACCACCCGATCCCATTTCATTATATCTCGTGGTAGGCGTACCACCCGATCTCATTTACAAGCCAACACAAAATCACAAGGAATCCCGGCAAGGGAACAAAGCAATGTAATAACGTCCTGACAAGGGAGCAACAATATCAAGACAAACATCCCGTCAAGAGAGAATCAGCTATAACTAATCCTAACTCAACTCTTACTCAGCTCAATTAGTACCAACACTCAATCATAAATAGAATCCACGAAAATAAACTAAATCATTGCTTAATATCGAGAATCATCAATTAAAGCATCCGTAGTAACATTTAAGAACACAAAATCTAACAATTTAAGACTCACGGTCACGCTCAACACCAACGTATAGATACTTGTCACCATGACTATACGTCGTACTCAACAAGAAGCAATTAGCAAATAGTATACAACTCCTAAACCCTCAAGCTAAGGTTAGACCGGACACTTACCTCAAACTTCCACAGCCAACTCAAGCCTCAAACACCACCTTTCCTTTCGAATTTGGCTCCAAATCAATCGTATCTATACATAATCGACTTTATAACATCAATAAATGCTAAACAATTCAATTCCAATGCCTAATTATACCTTTCAAATCATTCTTCCCCAAAATCCAAAAATCGACCCCGGACCTGGTTGGTCAAAACACGAGGTTCGAACCAAAATCCGACCCCCCATTCACCCACGAGCCCATATATATAATTAGTTCCAGAATTTGACCCCAAAACGAGGTCTAAATCACAATTAATCAAAAAGCCCTAACTCTACCCAATCCCTAATTTTCTACCCTTAATCTCATGTTTTAGGCCTAGCAATCTAGTGGGTGATGATAAAAATGAAAGAAAACAAATTAAAGATTACTTACCCAAGAGATTATGGTGAGGAAATGCTTCAAAATTGCCTAAGAGCTTTGGAGAAGAAGAGGTTTGTGAAATTTTATAAAAATCCTGTAAGTGTTCTGTTTTGGTCTTTTAAAAATCACTAGGCAAAAAATATTCTTCGCGTTCGCGATGGGTTAGGCTGGATAAGCCTTCGCATTCGCGGACAACGGCTCGCATTCGCGGAGTAGAAACTCCTCGAGCCTCGCATTCGCTTTCATGATGTCGCGTTCGCGTAGGGTAATTGCCCCACCCCTTGCCCAGGCCCACTTGGCCTTTGCGTTCGCGTGGCCAGGACCGCGTTCGCGAAGGGATAACCCCATCACTGCCTCGCGTTCGCGACCTGAGCTATGCGTTCGTGTATAAGGAAAAAGAACCCACGCGAACGCGGAGAAGAAAGCATCATACAGCAAATCAACTGTTTCTGTAATTTTTCTTAAGTCCAAAACCTCCGAAACACACCTGAGCCCTCTGGGCTCCTAACCAAACACACGCACTAACTCAACAATATCATACGAACTTATCTGTGTGATCAAATTGATAAAATAACCTCAATAACAACGAATTAAACCTCAAAATTAAAGAATTTTTCTCAAACTTCATAAAACATCAACTTTAGCAATTTAGGTCTAAATCAACGTCATATGACATCCGTTTTTCACCAAATTTTTACAGAAATATCTTAAATCATATATAAGATTTGTACCGAGTGCTGGAACCAAAATACGGGCCCGATACCATCATGTTCTAATCAAATTTCATGTCATATTTCCTTAAACAATTCCAGAAACAATTTCTTGTAAAAATTCATTTCTCGGGCTTGGGACCACGGAATTCGATTCCGGGCATATGCCCAAGTCCCGTACTTTCCTACGGACCCTTCGGGATTGTTAAATCATAGGTCCGGGTCCGTTTATCCAAAATGCTGATCGAAGTCAATTTAATATATTTATTAGCCAAATTTTATCATTTTTCAAAGACTTTCATATTTAAGCTTCCCGACTACGTGTCCGGACTGCGCACGTAAATCGAGGTAACTCTAAATGAGGTTTTTAAGGCCTCAAAAACACAGAATTTAGTTTGAAGCATGTGATGATCTTTTGGGTCATCACATGGCCCCTCCAGGAGTCTACAAACTCCCAGTGAGCGCGGGTACCCATTGTTATGTGATATTGAGCCCGAGGGGTAGTTTTGTTGATACAATGCCGAGGGGCGAACCTTTACGTGTTTATTTTCCTTAATTGTTTGTCAATTATATGTTTAATTGTTGAAGAAGGACTTGTACTGTCTCTTAACTGGTATACCGTTTTAAAATGGTTTTACTGCTTCAATATAGAATGTCATGTGCCTTACGTGTTTTCATGCTTTCAGTCGTTGTTTACATTAGTTACTCACAGAGTTGGAGTACTCACTTTACATTTATTAGCCAAATTTTATCATTTTCACAGACTTTCATATTTAAGCTTCCTGGCTATGTGCCCGGACTGCGGATGTAAATCGAGGTGACTCTAAATGAGGTTTTCAAGGCCTCGAAAACATAGAATTTAGTTTGAAGCATGTGATGATATTTTGGGTCATCACAGGGCCCCTTCAGGAGTCTACACACTCCCAGTGAGCGCGGGTACCCATTGTTATGTGAGATTGAGCCCGAGGGGCTAGTATTTATCTCAGATATTGCCCGAGGGGTAGTTTTGTTGATACAATGCCCGAGGGGAAAACCTTTACGTGTTTATTTTCCTTAATTAATTGTCAATTATATGTTTAATTGTTGAAGAAGGACTTGTACTCTCTGTTAACTGGTATATTGTTTTTAAATGGTTTTACTGCTTCATTATAGAATGTCATGTGCCTTACGTGTTTTCATGCTTTCAGTCGTTGTTTACATTTGTTACTCACAGAGTTGGAGTACTCACTTTACTCTCTGCACCCTGTGTGCAGATTCAGGCGTATCTGGTTCCGCCCTTAACTGTTGATTTTTCTAGCTTCAGGTGGACATTTGGAGTTTATGAGGTAGCTGCCTAGCGTCCGAAGACCTGTGTTTCTCCTCCTTTATCATTTCTATCTTGTAACATACATTTGTACTAGTTTACAGACTTAGCAGACTTGCATTATGACTTATAGATGCTCATGACTAGCGACACCTCGGTTAGGTCTGTGTTTGGGTTGTACTTCCGCATTATTATGATATTATCTGCTACTTAGCATTATTAAACCATGTTTAAACTATTTTTTTGATGTTTAATTGTTTAACTTCGAATTGGGAATAATCGGCTGGTCTTGTCTTCACGAGAGGCGCCATCACGACCGGGTCTGAGTTTAGAGTCGTGACACTTTCACATCTTCCTGCTTCTTCTTATGTTCTTCATTCGAAGATTTTTCCTCCTCCTTTCTATGTGGATATCCCTTTGAACGATATTATGCCAAAGTCTCGTCGTTCTGGTGAAGATGTTACTGAGGCCACCCCAATCCATGACGCCCCTTCTGGAGGTGAAGATACGATGGTAAAGGAGGGTGACAGCCTTCCTACTGTGGAGGAGCAACTACCGAGGCATCCCTTGTCTCGAAGTGACTTCCTCAAAGATCACCCTCTACTCCGGCCCCCGTATTCTCTGAGACGGAGCAAATTCATATCTATGCTCTTCGTGTGAAGTACGACATTCCTGCTCATGTAGAGATGCTTCCGGCGGGGAGAGATGACATAGAGGTCCATAGACTCGAGTACTCTACTTTCTATGAGTACCCTTTCATGATTGGGTATACTTTTCCTCTTTTTCCTTTAGCGGAAGAATTTTGTAGATTTTACCAAGTTTGTCTGGCGCAACTTTTGTCGTATACGCTCAAGGTACTTCTGCTACTAACCAAGTATGAAGAATTGGCAGAATTTAACGTTTCCATCCACCGTCTTTTGCACCTGTTCATGCCCAACTTTCATAGAGGTACCATGGTGCACTTGAGGCTCCGTGGTACGAAGGGGTTGGTGGTCGGGACTGATGACTGGGCAAGTTGCAAGTTTTGGCACAAATATTTCTTTGTCAAAATGAAGCATGTCGTTTCTGACACTTCCAGGTTCCCGGAGCGATGTCATGAGGCTCGTAAGTGTCTCCACTCATTTTACTCTCCTTTCCTCTATATTCATTATAAAGTTTGTTTGCTTCCCATTTGCAACTATGGGATGTCCACCTCGCCATATTGCAGATATAAGGGATTAGGTGGCCTGTCTGTTGCCTCATGCAGCAGAGACTCAAGATTGGCCTGCCTTCATAAAATGTTATGGCCCTAAAGTCCCCTCTGGTAATTTTCTTCCTTACTACTTCATTGGTCGTGCGATCTTATTTACTGACACGACCTTTTATGATGACAGGTCGAGGAGCTTCCAAGCGAAGGGCGCCAGTACCTGCATTTCGACAAGCTGCTGCCACCGCAGACACGTAGTTTATTTTGAGTGAGTCTGTTCAAGAGGTTAGTCCTCAACCTATTCAATTAGAAGGTCCGTCTCGAGTCGTGGTCATGAGAGAGGAGGCTTCTTCGGTACCGGCCTCACACCCTTTGGACGAGTCCTCTAATAGGGACGAGCTGTTATCGAGAAAAATAAGGAGGCTGGAGCTCGGGAAGGGCGTGTCCATGCACGCTGATAGAAGCAGGGTGTCGCAGACAGCCCTTGTTCCCGTATTTACAGCTAACGCCATTTTATCGAGGAGATCTCCCCAAGTGGAAGGAGTTTACCCAGGAGCTGGCTCAGTGCACTCTGCCGAGGGAGGTGCATCATCCAACGTCGGAGGACATCGTGTTGAGGGTTATGGCTCAGGTTCGAATGTCGACCTAGAGGATATCGATGAGTTCGTGGGTTTCTATACCCATGTGGAGGTTAGAACGGACGGGTCTAATCCTCATTTAGTCGTCCCGGGTGACTACAACCTATTGTTGAACAATGAGCAAGTGGCGTCTTCCCTAGTTCCTCTATGTGCTGCTCCTGAAAAATGAGATGCTTAGGGAGATGAGAGATGTGGAGTTGTCTCAGAAGGCCGCCGGTATGGCCCTGCAAGTGGGTGCCTTTTCTTCCCTTTTCATCATTGGGTTTGTGTGGTGATCATCATTCTGCATTTTGTTTCTAACTTTTCCCATTTTTTGCTAGACCCTCATCATGGAGATTAAGCGAGAGCATCTGGAGAGGATAAGGACGGGCCTTTATGAGAAGATGTCGTCCAAATATCAACAGTATCGTGCTAAGCATCGGGCGATGGCCGATATTTATTATTAGGACCCTGAGTTTCAGTTGTTTCACGAGGGGCTCAAACAGTGGGAGGACCAATTAGAGCATAAGATCAAATAGTTGATGGAGGGGGAAGAGGAGCTTATGAAAATTGTCGCTCGTAATAGTGAACTCGAGGCTTCTCTCAAGGTGAAGGATGACGAGCTTGAGTTGATTAGGGGGGTGATGGCCGAAAATGCTGACTTCCAGGCAAAGGTGGCCAATTTGACCACTGAGTTGAGTGCTAAGGCAGCAGAGATTGAGGGGCTAAAGGGCAAGCTGGACGTTAGTGCTGATAAGCTCGCGACATCTATTTCTGAAATGGTATCTTTGGAAGACGCCCTCCATATTTCTAGGTCGGAGTTGACCGGGGAGAGGGAGACCTCTAGTCGTAAGGTTGCGGGGCTTGAGGGATGTGTCAAAGAACTTGAGGCGGAGCTGGCTACGTTAAATGGACAAGTGGCCTCGCTGAGGGCGGAGGATGCAAGTCGACGTTCTCATTCTTCTACGTCGCGTGCCTCAACTGAATCGGTTGTGCCTCGTCGTTTATATGATTTGTGGGTCCATGCTGAGGCTCCGTTTGATGTGTACAAGGCTTTTTATACATATGGAAGGGCAACTGAGGCGGAGCTTCAGACCGTGCACACCAAAGCTCGTGCGGCTCGTGAGGCTTGTGGGCACAATCCCCTTACACCTGACGGGGACGACACTAATTTTGATGATGCGAACCATCTTACTTCAGACTCATGGTATGAAGATGCTTATCCCACCGAGGATGATGAGTAGTCTTTGCTTGTACTTGCTTTTGTTTTGGGATTTTTGCAGAGGGTGTACTTGAGCCTGTTTGTGAACATTGTAAATTACATTTTGATGCAATGTAAATATATTTTGTCGATTTGCTCTTCTTTGCAATGTTTATGATATCTGGGGTACCTGTCGATGGCCTTGGCCATTGGGATATTGCTTAGGACTATCGTTGGTCTAGTAGTATCCCGTTGCAGTTCGAGCTGGGTCGAACTCATGTTTTTATCGATGGACTTGGCCATTAGGATGTTACTTTGGACTGTCGTTGAAGTAAGATCCCATCATAGTTCGAACGAGGTCGAACCCATGTTTTTGTCGATGGCCTTGGCTATTGGTATGTTGCTTCAAACTGTCGTCGAAGTAGGATCCCGTCGTAGTTCAAACGAGATTGAACTCATGTTTTTGTCGATGGCCTTAGCCATTGGATGTTGCTTCGAACTGTCGTCGAAGTAGGATCTCATCGTAGTTCGAACGAGGTCGAACTCATGTTTTGTTTGATGGCATTGGCCATTACTTGGAGAATTGATCATGTTCCCATAAGAAGACGTGTTGATGGCCTTGGCCATTGCTTGGAGATTTGATCGTTTTCCCGTAGAAAGACGTGTTGATGTCCTTGGCCATTGCTTGGAGATTTGATCGTGTTCCCATAGGAAGACGTGTTGATGGCCTTGTCCATTGCTTGGAGATTTGATTGTGTTCTTGTAGGAAGACATATTGATTTTGTTCATGCAATGGATGTTTAATTGTATACTTGTAAGGTCACATATCGACTAATGGATATTTGATTCTGCACATATAATGGAGATTTGATTATGTACATACAACGGAGATTTGATACTATACATACAATGGATATTTGATTTTGTACATACAATGGGGACGATTATCTATATCCAGTCCCTTCATTATTTTGCCCCGGAGACCATGTTGACGGGTCGGGAAAATGAACAGTACTTCGATCCCCGAGGCGCCTCCCTTTCCGCCTCATTAAAAACCTCCTCGGGAAAACCTGATTGGGACAGAACCCGGGTGTGGGAAAAAGTGCACGACTTAGGTGATGCCTTCTTTTAGAAGTGGAAGTACTTGAGGTGAGCGACATTCCAGTTGTTTTGGAGTAGTTTTCCTTCCATTGTTTCTAACCGAAATGCTCCTTTGTTCGTTGTGGCTGTGATTTTGTACGGTCCATCCCAATTTGTTCATAGTTTTCCCTCATTAAGGTTTTTTACTGCTTGTGTTTTAGCCTTGAGGATGTAATCTCCGACTTTGAGCGGTCGCACCTTGGCCCTCTCTTTGTAGTACCTTTCCACTTGCTGTTTCCGGGCTACCATTCTTATACGGGCCAGTCTCTCCATTATTCGACTTCACCTAGATCTTGTAGCCTATTTTCGTCATTGCTTGGTCCGCTTTCGTTGGAGTATCTCAAACTGGGTTCTCCGACTTCGACGGGTATAACTGCATCAGTCCCGTAGACTAGTGAATATGGCATCTCACCTGTGCTGGTTTTTGGCATAGTACTGTATGCCTATAATACTTCTAGTAGTAGTTCAGGCCATATCCCTTTAGAATCCTCAAGCTTTTTTTCAGTATTACTTTATTGGAGGATTCGACTTGACCATTGACGGCAGGGTGATATGGTATTGAGAGTATTCGTTTGATGTGCCATTTCTCGAAGAATTCAATCGTTCTTTTTATGACGAACCGAGACCCGTTGTCACAACTGATTTCTTTGGGGATACCAAAACGGCATATTACGTTTTTCTATATGAACGCGATGACCTCTTGCTCATGTATCTGGGTGTATGTACCTGCTTCCACCCATTTAAAAAAGTAATCAGTTAAAACCAAAAGTAAATGTACCTTACCTCGTCCTGCTAGGAGGGGGTCGACTATGTCCATCCCCCAATTTATGAATGGCCATTGCGAAGTGACGGAATGAAGGAGTTCCTCTGCTTGATGTATCATAGGGGCATACTTTTGACATTGTTCGCGGATTCCTTTTTCATGGTGGGCCAGTAGTACCCCACGCGGATGAGGCATCAGACGAGGGCGTGCTTCCCTATGTGGGCACCGCAGTGCCCTTTGTGTACTTCTTCCAGTACTCGCCTTGTTTGATTTGGCCCATGACATTTGGCTAGGGGGCCGCCGAACATTCTTTTGTAGAGATCACCTTTTACGAGGCTATATCGGGTTGCCTATACCCGGAGTTTTTTGGCTTCTTTTTTATCATGCGGGAGCGTTTCATCCTGCAAATATGCTACGAGACGGTTACGCCAGTCCCAAGTTAAGTTTATAGAATGTACCTCGACGTTGTCAATTGCGAAATGGAGGAGGGTGACCATGTTTTCCTTGTTGATATTTTTGGTGGTCGCAGCTAGTTTGGCGAGGCCGTCTACTTCGATATTTTGTGCCCTGGGTATTTGGTCGAGGCGGCATTCGTCAAATTCTGGTAGTAGTTTGTGAATTTCCGACTAGTACTTTTGTAGTCTCTGTTCTTTGATTTGGAAAGTCCCGGTGACTTGGTTCACCGCGAGTTGAGAGTCGCAATGGAGGACGAGTTGTCGAGCGCCATATTTAAGGGATAACTTCAAACCTGCAATCACAGCTTCATACTCGGCCTCGTTGTTAGTCATCTCAGGGCATCGTATGGACTGGAAAATTACTTTGCCTGTAGGGGCTTCGAGGACGAGTCCCAGTCTTGATCCCGAGGCATTAGATGCACCATCGGTGTGGAGACCCAGAATTCGGTATGTGAGGAAGTGCGGAGTGCTTCCTGTTCTACCCCGGGCAATATTTTCATGCTGAAATCAGCGACAAAGTCGGCGAGTACCTGCGACTTAATGGCAGTTCGCGGTTGGTACATTATGTCGTGCTCGCTTAGTTCTATGGCCCACTTGGCTAGTCTACCCGATAGTTCGGGTTTGTGTAGGATACCTCTTAGGTGAAAGGTTGTCACCACCTTTATACGGTGACATTGAAAGTACGGTCTGAGCTTCCGTGAAGCTACGACCAATGCCAGAGGTAATTTTTTAAGCTGAGGGTACCTTGTTTCGGCATCAATTAAGGTTTTGCTAATATACTAAATCAAAGACTGCGTACCTTTATTTTTACGGACCAAGACTGCGCTTACCATAACTTCAGAAACTGCTAGATACATAAGTAGACTTTCGCCCGGGTCTGCTTTGACGAGTAGTGGTGGTGAGGATAGATATGTTTTCAGTTTTCTTAGGGCGTCGACGCATTTTTCGTTCCATTGCAGCCTGTGGTCCTTCCTTAGAACATTGAAGAATTTGTGGCATCTATTCGAGGATCGTGAAATGAATCTTGATAGGGCGACTATTCGCCCTTTTAATTTCTGCACCCGATGGCCCTAATTTGATACGGGTTGACTTCGATTCCCCTTTGTGACACTAGGAAACCAAGGAACTTTCCTAAAGTTACGCCGAAGGCGCATTTTTCAGAATTCAGCTTCATCCCATATTCCTTAATATCTTGAAGGCTTCTTTCAGATGACCAATGTGATCCTCTTTATTTGTCGACTTCACTAGCATGTCTTTGATGTAAACCTCCATGGTCTTACCAAGTTGTTCTTTGAACATTTTGGTGACTAACCTTTGATACGTGGCCCTGCATTCTTGAGCCCGAACGACATCACCTTATAGCAGTACGTTCCTTGATGAGTGATGAAAATGGTCTTTTCTTGATGTTCTTCAGCCATTAGAATTTGGTTATAGCCGGAGTAGGCGTCCAATAAGCTCATCAGTTTGTGCCCCGCTATTGCATCGATAAGTTGGTCGATGTGAGGTAACGGAAAAGAGTCCTTCGGGCATACTTTGTTTAGATCGGTGAAATCAACACACATTCGCCATTTCCTATTCTTCTTTTTTACCATGACCACATTGGTGACCCATTGGGGGTATTTCGATTCCCTGATGGAACCGTTGACGAGTAATTTATCAACCTCCTTGCTAACTACCTCAATGATTGCGGTATTGAATTTTCTCCTTATTTGCCATACCGGCGGATAAAGTTGATCGACATTCAGCCTGTATGCGGCGATATCTCTTGGGATTCCTGGAATATCTGAGTGGGAAAAAGCCAAAAAATCGGCGTTGTTAGTTAAAAACTCACGATACTTACCTGGATCCGAGAGGTTGTGTCCAATATAATCCTTTTTTATGCTATCGGTGTTATCCAATTGGACGAGATCGAGATCTTCTATGGTTGCCTTGCAAGCTTCTACGATGTTTGGGTCTTTGATAGCCTCTACTTATACATCGGGTTTTGTTCCCGACATGGCTAATTGCTATGCTTCCGCACTTTCCCCTTTTAGTTGTTTGGTGTATGTGCAATCTTGTGCGATCTAGTAGCATTCTTGGGCGGTACGTGGCTCGCCTCGGATACTGAATATCCCCCATGGGGTGGGAAATTTGATTACTTGATAGAAGCTTGAAGGTACGACTCGCATGGCGTGTATCCATGGTCGTCCTATGATAGCGTTGTAGGTCGTTTCCTAGTTCATGACGTGGAATGTCGCTTCCAGGGTAACCCTTCTTGCCAGGACAAGTAGCACTATTTCTCCAGATGTCCGCTTTACTACATTATTAAAACCCGTTAGTGTTATGAAACACAATATTATTTTATCCTTGAGTCCCATCTGTATGAGAACTCGCGGGTGAATAATACACACGCCGCTTCCGTTATCCACCATTATTTTTTTTACATCGGTATCCACAATGCGCAAAGTTATAACCAAAGCATCATAGTAAGGGAATGACAAACCGTCGATATCCGACTTATCAAAGATGATACTGTCTTCGAAGTCGCCAGACCATTCGTGTGCAACTGTATGTTTGAGTTTATGTATGGTGGTGAATTTCATTCAGATGGTTGATCACCATATCATCGCCGCCGCCAATGATCATTTGTATGGTACGAGTCGGTAATGGTGGCTTGGGAGGTCATTGAGGCTGCTCGCGCCCTCGAACGAAGTTGGCCCGTCCTTTATTGCTTAGCAGTTCTTTCAAGTACCCCTAGTTTAACATCCTCACTACTTCTTGTCGCAGACCTATGCAATCTTCGGTCTTGTGTCCTCTCTCCTGGTGAAATTCACACAGGACGTTCGACCTCCTGGTACTTGGATCCGATTTCATCTTTTGCAGCCACTGCACCTTCATGCCTAGTTTTTCCAGTGCGTATACTATCTCTGAGGGGGAAATACAAAAGTTATGAGCAGATAGTAGTGGGGGCATACCTCTTTTTTTATGGAGGGCTGCAGTGTGTCGGGGCGTGATATCCGTGTGTCGTGGAGGGGATGGATTGGATGTTCGGATATAGGGTTGATGCCTTTCTTGATTGAAATGTGGTAATTGATCCCTTCGCCTGTCTTTACATCGATCTCTCCTTGTCTCGGTCTGGATTGATGTTATCGGGCCATTCAGGTCATCTTCGTCTGCCCTTACTTCGGCGCAATAGGTGTTTTGGATCTCTTCCCACGTGGTATGAGGGTACTTCATGAGTCTAATGAGTAGTTTTTTTGTTGCTTTTTATTCGTTCCTGTTTAACCCATTTTGAAAGGCTGTTACTGCCATCCCTTCTGACACGTTCGGTAGGCTCATCCTTACTTTATTGAATCGGGCTAGGAAATCCCGAAGTCCCTCGCCCGTCTTTTGCCTGACGGCGAAGATATAATTAACCCTAGCCTCGACCTTCTTCGCTCCCACGTGAGCGGTAGCGAATTTATCCTCGAACGTCAATATCGATCGTGTTGGTAGTTGGGAATACCATGTCAATGCTCCCCCCGTCAGAGTTTCGCCGAACTTTTTCAGCAGCACAAACGATACATGTTCTTTTGATAGATCATTACCCTTTACTACGGTAACGTAATAGATTAAGTGATCCTCCGGATTCGTAGTTCCATCGTATATTTTCAAGTATGGTGGCATTTTAAAAGTCTTTGGAATAGAATGGGGAGCTGCCCCTTCGTTGTATGTCTGTTTGACGAATCGGCCCACATCGTATTTTGGTAATAACTTCGGAGCGCTTGGTATTTTATCAACCCTCTCCCGATGTTCTTTCATCTGGTCGCGGAGTATTTTGTTCTCACTTTCCATCTCTTCCATTTTCTTTAAGATGGTCGTGCGTGTATCGTTGCCTATATCAACAATAGTATGAGTGTTACATGTTCGCGTAGCGTCTGGATTATCGGCAGGAACTGCGGTTTCTGTGGGTAGCGCGTCTTCGATACCTCCCTGAATGGGTTTCTCGAGCATGTTTCTTAAGGTGCTCGTTAACCAATTTTCTAGTAGCCTCTTGACAGCCGGCGATGCTTCTCCTACCGCGGGTGTTGAGGTTCCCCTCTCGTGCAAGATCGTTAGATCTCCGTGCGGAGGAGGTGAGATCTCCCCCTCCGGTGTAACACTTGGTATTGCATTCTCATTGTCTTCTCCACTGGCTTCGTTGAGTGAATTCAGGAGGTTGTTCGTGACATCCACTACTGCCTTTTGTCTCGCTTCTCTCTTTCCTGCCATTGCTGGTTTTTATGAAGCTGAAGAAAAGCGATTGTTACTTTTAAAAATCTAGATGAAAACTATGATTGCAGCTATAGAAATCCCCACAGACAGCGCCAAATTGTTTGACTCAAAAGATACTGAAACCTTTTTGAACAAATCAATCAAAGATGAAGGGGCAAATCTTAGCTAAGTGTATTAATCTCTAGAAGGAAAGATACATAAAAATGAAGACTTCTTGTTCGTAGAAAAATGATATTCTCTTTCTCATCCGCCCCCCTTCTTACAAGGTTATTGTCCTCTATTTATACTCATACAGAAACTCTTCTAAATTGTACAAGAGAAATGCAAGGAATATTCCTCATATCCCCTGATGGCTATACACTACTACAAGGGTCGTCCAGTTTCTGGTCTGTTTCAAGGTCGTTTTCTTTAGGGCGTCACTTTAAGAAGGTCTCGTCAATCGTCGTACTCATCATCGTTCGTGGTCAGTTAAATTTGAACCCATACAGGTACCTGCTTTGTGTTTCGATTATTTCGAATTATTATCGTGTAAGGTCTACTAAAAGTGGAAGTGCTCCTATCAAGATTTTTTCAATTGTCAATGCCGGAACTCAAAACATCATATTCAGAATGGAGATATCATATTCATCAATCACCACAATATATTCCTATACTATCCATTTGAAAATTCAGTAATACAAGTGAGTGATTGTTTTTAATTTAGACGTGCCCCTATACTATTAATATTAACATTGGTGAAGGTAAAGTATTTCCACTTGCTTTAATTTATAATAACTTCGCCCGAAAATTTAGTTTGCACCATTCATAGTGATTGAGACGGCTGAACTTGTCAATGATGCAAGAATTCTGTCAAGTCGTGCTGACATGTTGCTTTCATATACGTAAATATAGTGTTCTTTTAAAAGAAATGCAGCCTCTTGCATTGCAGAATTAAAGGTAAGATAGTATATAATAGACCCTTGTGGTCCGATTATTTCCCGTATTTTGCGCATAGCGAGAGCTTAGTGTATCTGATTACCCTTTTAATGATCTTTTAAAAGAAAACACTATTAATCAATTTCAAGAACAAAAATTTTGTTTTGTTGTTTTTTTTTTTTCCGCAATTTATTGCGTTAAAAAAAGTTAAGTTTCCTCTCTGTGATCCATTTTATACCCAGAAAATGATGAATTGGGTATGAGGTATTGTAGGTCGCAACAAGAAACTAGAGCAAGTCTTTCCTAATTGGCATATTTTTCCCAAAATATTAATGCTTATAGTATAGTAGTAATTAAATAAGGATTTATAAATTATTTGATTGTGTAAATATCTTTTATTTATCTATCATAAAACTTAATCTTCTATGAAATTGCGGAGAGGAATAATTTTGCATTGATAAAACAACAGATTCCATGCACAATGATTCCAGGAATTAATATCGTGTCTAGCACAAAGACATGATTAATTCTCTTTCTGTAGTGAAGTAGTTTCAGTAACGGCAGTCTGTGGCGACTTCTAAATATCGCCACTAAAGACTAGCCTCAATCAAATGTTTATGTCGCCGTTCGTCCATAAATTTCGTTACCTTTTGCGACGAGTTCAGTCGCCACAAAGGCTAATTTCTCCTTATATTAGCTTTAATGGCGAATTTGTGAAAGCAAGTCGCCTTTCGGAAAAGTGACAATGTACTTACTTTTGGTGGCGACAACATAAGTCACCACAAAATATCGTCACAGGTTTTTTTTTTTTTAATTTTTCCTACTGAATATTCTCATCTGTTATTTTCTTCCAAACTTCCATCATGATAGTCATAATTATTAGTTATATATAATATATGTATAAAATATTTTAAGGTTACTAACGAAATTATATTAAAGTGAAAAAGTTAAATGTACTAGTTTGGAACACTTGTTTTTTTGTGCAATTTTCGTCAACAAGGGACAATTTCCTTTGGAAAAGAGGCCTCCATTTGGATCATAATATCACGGGTTTTTCAATGGTCATTTCTTTTTTATTTGAGCTTTTCCATTTTATTTGTTACTCTATTTTGAACTTCTGGGAAAAACTAAACAAAAGTCTCAAATATTTGGCGGTGCGTATTATTGGCAAATTTTGGAAAAAGAATTGGAAACAATTTATTTTCTTTATGAAAATGCTATTATGGTTAAAAGATGTTATGGCCTTATGGGCAAGTAGTTACTATAGAAATAATGGTATCCATTTTTACAATGAAAAGATTAGTAAATGTCTAAGACCGCAAAGAGTGGTCCCATGGTTCATGATACAATACTCAAAGAATTTTTTATAGTTAAAACGGAAAAGGGCATGATATATCCCTCTACTTTGTTTTATTATTCAATCATGTCCCCTATTATACTTTTCGTCCAAGTTTATCCCTGCCGTCCATCAAAGTTCTATATTTGCCCTTATAACGGCTGGGACACGTGGCACATTCTGAATACGGAAAATGTCCTGATATATCCATATACTTTATTTTATTGTTCAATCATATCCCTCGTTATACTTTTTGTCCAAGTTTACCCCTGCCGTCCATCAAAGTTCTATATTTGCTCCCATTTTAACGGTCGGGACACGTGGCATATTTTAGGAGAAAGAACCAGTACAAAAATAAAAAAAAAACTCCAAACCGTCCTAGAAACCATGACCCGCATGCTCGTTTTTTCTCTCTTAATTTTTTTTCAAACTTCTCTTAAATAAAAACTTTTAATCCGTGCAGGAGATTATCTTAGTCTGACAAAGAGATGAGGTTCAAAGACACAAGGTTCTGTCATCTCTTTGCTTGTTGCCACCATTTTTTTCTTTACTTTTATTTTCTTACTCCTCACTCCCTTACATTTTTTTCTTCCTCTTGTTATCACTGAATGAAACTCCACCTTTGAAAACAAAACTGCTCGAAGTCGCCCACAATTTCTTGCATATGTATTTTCTTTCAATCTCATTGATTTAAGAAAAAATTAAAATAGGTGTGGCAGAAAATTTGAAACTTCAGACGGACTTGATGGAATTCTTTCTCCGGCGATCTCAAAATAACGATAGGAGGTTGGGTCCAATTTCGAACAGTTCAATAAAGCTAGAAAAGTAATTTCTACGGCTAAAATAAATATAGTAAGATTTCATACATGCCCAAGTACTCAAGACCATTCACGAAGTCACGCCAGCGCCGAAAATTATGTCTTTGAACCTCATCTCTTTGTGAGAATAAGATAATCTCTTACACGGATTAAAAAATTTTATTTAAGAGAAGTTTGAAAAAAAATTAAGAGAGGAAAAATGAGCATGCGGGTCATGGGTTCTAGGGCCGTTTGGAGTTTTTTTATTTTTGTACTGATTCTTTCTCCTAAAATATGTCACGTATCCCGGCCATTAAAATAGGGGCAAATATAGAACTTTGATGGACGGCAGGGGTAAACTTGGACGGAAAGTATAACGAGGGATAGGATTGAACAATAAAATAAAGTATAGGGATATATCAGACCCTTTTTCGTATTCAGAATGTGCCACGTGTCCCGATCGATAAAATAGGGGCAAATATAGAACTTTGATGGACGGCAGAGGTAAACTTGAATGGAAAGTATAACGGGGGACAAGATTGAACAATAAAACAAAGTAGAGGGATATATCATGCCCTTTTCCGTAGGTAAAATATATAGTTTACCCATCGACCTTGCAGCGAAATCCTTGTTACACACTTCTAGTTTATGGATAATCTTTTTAACACCCAACCTTTCAAAAGCGTGTCTAAGACACACCACTTGTGTGCTCGACCAATTTTTTCAGATAACGTGAAATTCATGCCCTAATAGGGTCGTGACACGTGTCATCAACTTTAAAAAGGAAAAAATATATTAGAAATTACAATTAAAACCCATCTTCTTCATCTTCCCATTTTATATCTTAAGCACCATTCTTGTTGCCATCATAGTTGTTTGTGAGAAACTTTCCAACAATACTAAAATTCAGCCGCACTACCTAAAAATCTAGGCGAAAACATTCAACCAACAAATTGAGTTCAACAACTCAAAAATCAACAAGATCCAATTGAATTTTCAAGCTTTTTTCAATACCCCAATAATGGTGGATTCTAAATTTTTTCACCAAACCTTCAATAATATTGTTAAAACTTTTAAATCTATCACAAATAAATAACTTTCATAATATTTGAACAAAACCAATGAATTTCGCTCAGTTTTAGATCTAAAATTTTATGTTCTTTCAAAAAGTCTATTTGGGGAAGAAGATGAGGGGAGGGTGCTCTGAGGAAGAAGACCAGAGGGAGGGGGGGTTCTTGTGGGCAGGGGAGACAAAAAAAATTTATTACGGGCTTCACGCAAGTGCTATCAGGTAAAAAAAACAGTGGCTTATATACATTTTTAAAAGGTTAAGTGTGTAAAAGATTTTCCGTAAAGGGAGGTGTGTAACAGGATTTCGCTCTAAGATTATGGGTAAACTATATATTTTGCCTTCTTTACAATATACTTATAAAAAGTCAAATTCATGAGTATATTGCTATTATCCACCGGCATAGGTGTTACATAACTTTGTCCTTCAAAAGCTTAACAACAACAACAACCTATTAAAACCCTATAAAGTAGGGTCTAGAAAGGGCAGCGTGTACACAAACCTAATTACCCCTGTCCCGATGGGGAATAGGGGCTATTTCTGATAAACTCTCGGCTCAGGAAGACGAAAATAAAATAAGAAGAGACAATATATCAGTATCGTCAACAGAAACCATAGAAATAGTATAGATCATAAAAACCATAACATAAATGGCATGCAATAACAATAACCAGTAATCAAGGCCCTGAGCTATGAAAAATAAAAAGGATAGTATGGACACTATAATAATCACTAGCCATCTAAGAACAACCCTAACAAACCAGCCTCACCCCCAGTATGAAGTAGAAAAAGCTCGACTACCCTTAGCCTACAACCTTAATGCTCGACTTCCAACCCTTCCTATCAAGGGTTATGTCCTCGGAAATCTACAGTCGTGTCATGTCCTGCCTGATCACCTCTTGATAACAACTAGGTCAGGAATCCAAACTAGAGTAAGAATTTGAGAAGTAAATGCGGAAGCAATAACAACAG
>MU674677.1:16938-34460 GCA_026770625.1 Nicotiana glauca
CCTAGAAGCATTGGCTCGAATTGTGATACGAATATTGAAAGTATATGAAATGACTTGATTCTTTGGAGCGTTGGCTCAAAATGATAGAGTGGACTATAACATAAGAAAAGTAAGAAAGAGAGAGCGTTGTTGATTATTCTCTTGTCGGGACGTTTGGTTGAACTTGTTAGATTCTCTCCCTTGCCGGGATTTCGTCAAATAATTGCTTATTTTTACGCCCTTAATTGTGACTGTTGTTTGGGGAGTCAGACTGTTGAATGATATAGGTCAGGTTGCGCGCCGCAACAATGATACATGATAAATGATACGGGTCGGGTTTCATGCTGCAACAATGGTATTTGTGGATCGGGTTGCTCGCCGCAACAATGGTATTTATGGACCGGGTTGCACGCCGCAACAGTTATTGAGGCCATGTGTATACCTTGAGTATTGTTTCCTGTTTCATTGTGAATCTAAGCTGCTTTAGTTTGTTAGTCGGGATTACTGTTACTATTGTTATCTCCCCATAGCATGTTTCCCCCTCCCATATTGTTAGTTGTTCGGCATTTCGTTTCCGTTGTATATTTATGATTGCACAGGTTTATGTGGTGTCCGGTCTAGCCTCGTCACTACTTCGCCGGGGTTAGGCTATACACTTACCAGCACATGGGGTCGTTTGTGCTGATCCTACACTTCTGTGCATTTTTGCACAGGTCCAGGTTTTGAGGAGCAGCAACAGCATTAGTGCGGGAGCAAGCTTTCATTATCATGAGACCGAGGTGGCCTTGCAGGCGTCCGCAGGCCCGGTGTCTCTTCTTTATGTTCTCTTTTAGACTATTGCCTCCTTGTTTTCGAGACAAACAACTTATATGTTTCTTTCAGACCTTTGTATTTAGTATATTTTTAGTAGTTCATGAGTAATGTGACACCAAATCTTGGATAGAGGCTATTATTGACTATTCCGCGTTTTGATTCGTATTTATAAATCAGACTTCCGCTATTGTTCTTATTAAATTTCATGTCCTATATTGATGCTATAAACTGTTAAAATAATTTTTTAGTAATGGAAAGGTAATTGAGTAGGCTTGCCTAGCTACCACGAGTAGGCGCCATCACGATCCCGATGGTGGGAAATCCGGGTCGTGATAGATAACACTGAAATATACTTCAATCCAAAATTATGAAATTCTTCCAAAATGCTAACTTCCACAATTGGCGCCGAAACGCTCCCAGGTCATCCAAAACCCGATCTGGACATACGTCCAAGTCCAAAATCATTACATGAACCTTCTGGAACCTTCAAATCCCGATTCCAATTTTGTTTACTCAAAACTCCAATCCTTGTCAATTCCTCCAACTTAAAGCTTATGAAATGCGAATTCTCTTTCCAAATTAACTCCGAACTTCTCGGAACTTAATTCCGACCATGCGTACAAGTCATAATACCCGATGTGAAGCTGCTCATGGCCTCAAAATGTCGAACGACTTGCTAGAGCTTAAAACTACCGGTCGTGTCGTTACATTCTCTCCCACTTAAACATACGTTCGTCCTCGAACGTGTTGAGACCTGCACTTGAGTTGTCCGAAATCACTATTTAATACCTCGTGCACCTACCCATGCTACCATAACTCAGTTGAACGCATTAGCTCGATCAAATCTGAATATATCCTCTTTTATTTAGACAAAAGAGCCTTAGAGCCCAGTTTCAACATCCGAAATTCTCTCCCAGGCATGCTTCCAATATATGAACACCGTATTAATCACTACACGATGTACCAGAACATGACTGCCTACCTTTACTAAATTCTCACTATGCACCACATCATTCACAGGACCATAATAACATTCTCTGATCATAACAACCGACATTCCCCGAATCTAATGCTCACAATGTAACTCATGACATGTATAAGTCTTGATCCAACTCTTACAATACCGCCACGACGGAAGAGGCGTGTAAAAATTCATAACCACTGTCGAGTCGACCAACCATTGAGTCTATACTCCTGACAAGAATCATTACCTCAATATGAACCAAATAATGGTATTTGCTCCTTAATATACTTAGTATAATCCGATTGCACTGATCCTAGATCCAACAATCTCGTCTCACCCAGTATAAGCTGCTCAGGCAATTAGCCACCCCAAACATGACTAGAAGTCTTATATGATGCCAAAATGTGCCGATAGGCCACAAACCTGAACGTGATACATAAGGAAAATGAACTCTGGAAAGGGCTACTCAACCCATATAACTAATTAGACGACCGAAAGGTATCATGAACCTTCCTCAGAAAATGGAAAACAAAACACACAAAATAGAATATAAGGTACTGTACTTAGTATCACACTGTTGCGGCGTGCAACCCGGTCCCAACAACATACCCGTGGAGGTGTGCCACTCGATCCACACATAGAACTCACATAAGGAGATACACACCGAGCTAAATTTCTCATTACTACTAAATATCGAATATCGATTGCAAGCACGTTAAGTGCATAATACCATCCTTTGGGAGATTGATAGCGCCATAAACTACAAAATTGAAGCACAACTGAGGTGCGATATATAATCTGAGTCACAAGAGCCATCTTGCTCACATAACACCATTATACGTAGAACCTCAACACATAAGAAATTTATCTAGCCGTTTCACAACTCACATGGCCCAATATGGCATTGCATGAAATAGCCAACGATGAAATAGCATCCAACGTCTGAGTACTCCTTTATATGGAGCGCTATGCTGAAATGAACACAACCGGCCTGATATAGAGCCCACCTTCATATTTAAGTCCATCCACATACCTCAAGCCGATACTGATCGCACCGTACTAGGCAAATAACCTTTCAAGGGTCCCATAATATCCCCTTTTACTATAACTTACAAGAACAACCATCATAACCAGAGTAAATCTCCACAGTCCACAACCCAATAAACCGAGTGACCTTCAGGCATAGATTCTCAAATTAGCGATATTACCACAGTTTTCGTACTTGGTTTAAATTTCCACTCAGTCGAGTGACTACATGTCACACTTATACAATCTCCCTGTGAGACACGCTCCCACGACCTTCCGCACCAGATAACAAGTTTCCACATCCATACCACCGGCAGCGCTAATGTTGTAAAGCAAATCAAGAATCCAAAACCAGGTTGCAAAGCCTCTTTCGCAAAATACCAATCTCAAGTGACGCCGAAGAAAATACCAGCTTACTCTAAACATTAAAATCCCTTTTGCTGCTCATCCGAGCTCGTGACATCCTTGCCAACACCGAACTGTAACCTCAGTTCCTCACTTTTATTTTTTTTATACCGCTCACTGCACCTAACATGCCGATATGCGACAGTATAAGAATTTCATCATAACCCCTGAACCACTAATATGGCAAACACTTCATCACCTAGAAACTCTTTTACTTAACTCATTCCAAGAGAACCACATCAACACATGAGTAACTTCTCATAATCGTAGAACATTCAAATCCTCAAGCAGAGGTCTAAATCACCATAACCCTTCTGGGATCCACCTACACATACCAGGCCATAATACTTGAATACTTCCAAATAGAATCAATTATGGTGGCCGTCAAACCTCGCATGTATCACCCAAATCACACACATAACTTAATCACGCTGAAGGGACTAATCACTGCCTCCATTAAGCCAATTCAACCATGTCTAACTAATCTAACTTCTTCTAATTCATCCTTAGCTTTCCTTGGAGATAATAAAGTTCCATTCCTAACGTCACCATTCTAAATCCGCGCTCATCTGGAGTGACCCCATTCTATGAGACCACATGGTCTCCACACCCATGATCCGTTTCATACCTTTCTTGCACACACATTCGCATCTTCAATTGATACACCCATTTTGATAATTATTCTATGAACCCGAAACCTTTCTCTTTCATTCCTCCACTTCTTCACTACAAGCTTAAGATATCATAGAACCTTCTGAGCCTTTTTTCATAATGCGTCGCAAAAGCTTAATTTTTAACCATACTTATGGACTCGAAATACTTAGGGACCATGCCTTAACCTTTGAATCCACTAGGACCGTTGTTGAGAGTTACCCAATCTGGCTTGGTCCCGAAATAAATCAACTCCAAGGCTTTGCTGGCACATGAACACCCATCTCCATAGAGCACCCGATTGAATCACTTCCTTGTAAACCATCTCCGTACAAAACACAAATTGTGAGTCTTCCCAAACCCCGAACATGAGACAATAAGGCCAACTATAGCACACCTTTATCAATTCCTTTGCTCAAATTACCACTTATGTTCTTTTCCCTTAGCCGAAATAACTTAACAATACACTGATAACCGAAACTTCACAAGAAGATAACCAGGTAACCTAATCGTAGGCGATGGGACTCTCCCACTTAGCTTGAAGCCACTTATTACATAACCCTGGAACCCACCAAGATTCTTTCTTCATTGTTGACATTATCTTGCACAACAATCCCGCCAAATCCCTCGAAATCCATATGTTCGACCTGCCATGAACACTCTGAATCCCAAGCAACATTCACATATTCGACCCTTTACTGGATATCTAGTGAAATCCTTCGCATAAGCTTCGTCAATGCCATGCGACTGTTGATTTGCTCACAAGAGATAACCCACATGTGGAAATTATATGTTAGCATCTCCTAACAATGCTGCACAACACAATTATCATGAAATCCATGTCCCAACATGAGCCCGTGCTCGTTTGCTAGCTGTACAAGCCCATTCATTCCTCATGGACACCAACTAAATGCGACAATATCTTCTAATTCAAAGTCATGTTGTATCCTTCTTCATATCAAGCAACTTCTTTCTACCGAAATCTCCCGCCGTAAAATAGTCGATATTGCAAATTAAGCTCGTGGACCCAATTACCATCCACCAAAGTTCCCATATCATTCCAAACTTTCCTCAATGTGTGTAGTTACCCTGCCACTAGACCCATATGCTACTCTGCCGCTCTCCCACTTTGGCCAAACCCTCTTCTTTAAGCAACTACTCGACTTTTGCTTCTTACACCTGGCCTTCTAGAAATTCAACCACCGCATGAAACTTCCCACATGTCCTTCCTTATCCCTTGCTGCTCAGCTGATGCCTTAGATCAAAACCTATCTCGGTAGCACTATTCATACCCAATTTTTCCCTGTATAATTTTTTATATGCAAAATACATTTCAAAATAGCATATGTATGTATATATAAGTGTGTCCAAACCTTTTATTATTTTTCCTAATGTTTAAAAGATTTTTAAATCAATTTATTGCCCTATTTTAGCAATACAAAAATCAATAATTATTCCTCAAATTATTATTTTTGGTGATTAATTTATTTTATTCTTATATTTATCTCAAAATATAGCTAAGGTAATTTTTTCATATTTTTACAAACTTATTTATTATTTTTGAAGCTAAATTGCATATAATTGCAATATTAGCCTGTTTTAAGAATTAATTGCGTTTATAATTATAAATTTGATTCCAGTATTTTTAATTTAATATTTATATATTATTTATTAATTTTGTACCTTTAGTTTGTTTTCAAAAATTATTTTACTATTTTTATAAAATAAAAAGGGAAAAAGTGGCTATTTAAAATGTAGCCCTATTTAT
Source organism: Nicotiana glauca (assembly GCA_026770625.1). Classification (NCBI taxonomy): domain Eukaryota; kingdom Viridiplantae; phylum Streptophyta; class Magnoliopsida; order Solanales; family Solanaceae; genus Nicotiana; species Nicotiana glauca. The sequence continues at coordinate 22,545 of MU674677.1, forward strand.
TTCAATTTTAGCCCACATCGACCACCCCAATTAACCCAATTTAAATCTCAATTGGACCGTCCCAATTCCTAAACCACCTGCCCATGACCCAATTTAATCCAACTCACCCGGCTCCCCAATAAATTCAGGCCGTTGATCAACAACCACGCTCCCTTCTTTCCTTTTTAATTTTCCAAACCCCCCAACCCTAAATCACTCTCATCTATCAGCCGCCTTTGAATCCCTTCACCCTCTCAAACTCTCTCGAACTTTCCCTAACCCTAATCGTCTCCTACCATCTCCCACCGTGAAACTCACCAGAATCCATGGCTTCTCAGGCTGTGGGAGTCCTATACTCACCTCCTATTGCTCCTATGTACTTGATACCTGAAGATTCGAGGCCTGACTTCGAAGGTTTTCACCCAGACCTCTATCGATTCAAGGTTCTCTGGTCATCTCTGGCCTTGCTCCGGCGTACTATAATTGTTTGAGTCTGATTCCGACCTCTCTGACTCAGATCAATGACCTCTCAAAGCCTTTCTCATTTCTAGGGTTCTTCTGAAACCCTAACCCTTCGAGGTTTTCTCCGATTTCTTTAGATCTGTGGGGTATCTATGCTCTCTTTAAGTTTTCAAATGATTTTCCTAACTTTTCTTTCGAAAATTACTTTTTAAAATCTTTCTTTCCGATCTAGGGTTTTCTGAAAAAATGTTTAAGTGTTTCTCTGACTCTCTTTCACCTTTCTTTATTGTATTTGCCTCTATTGTGCTCATGTGTTTTTATCTACCACGTTCTTGTATGTGTTCTGTTCTTGTATGCTCTTCTACTGAGTTTTTATACTCTGTTCTTATATGTTCTTTTTTTTACTGTGTTTTATAGGCTTCATGCTTGTATGTTCTTCTACCACATTTTCCTTACTATATTATCGTATTTTCTTCTACTATGTTTCGCCTACTATACTTTTTTCTACTGTGTTCTTAAGGTTTTGCTATTTTTCTTCTACTGAACCTTGTTTGAATTTCTCCTGAAAGACCCTCTTAAGCATGCTTCTTCTGTTCTTATCAGTATTTGCCATTATGTTATTTGAATCCTTCTACTGTGATTGCATGTTACTTTGCTATCACGTTTTCTCTTGAATTCTGAAACATCTAAATATGATTTCGATTCAATTGCCTGCCCTCTTATCTTTGCTTATGGTTTGCTTGAACTAGGGTTTCATTTCAAAACCCCTAATTCTTTCAGATTGACTTCGAGTCTTTGAATTGAGTTTGGACTTCTTTGTTTTCATATGACTCTGACCTTTTGCTAAACTCTTCTATATTGAACTTTCTACTGATTTTACAATGGCACTACAGTCTTTTTTCGTGCTTAACGTATTTATATGCTCCTTATATATGATGAATCTCCCTCTAAAGTAGTTTTTAGATCGGTAATTAGTTCATACTCCCCTCTGAATATGGGTCTAATTGATTCCCTTTCCATGTTTGCTAATTTCCTTTAAGTTAAAAACCTTTCCCATATTTTGACTCCGTTCAATCATAACAAAATCTCTGACCTCTGATTTCTTGGCTATTAATTGATTCCCTTTCCTTAATTGCACAACCATGTATTTTAAAATTTGGTTTTTAAATAAAACTATTATGTATTCACCCCTAATTCCTACTTTGCACAAAGTGTTTGATTAATTTCTTTCCTTAATTGGTTTATACCTGTTTGAATCTGAATCCCTTAATTAAAGGGAGTCTTATGTAATTGATTTATAATCAGTCTTCAATTATTTTCTTACCTTATTTCCTCATGACTTTCACACTATAAATACACGACCTTTTTTCACAAAGCAGACGATTAACAATCCTTCACTTCTGAATTCTCACTCTCACATAATAGAACTCTCTCTTCTTGTCTGCATTCTGACTTTCACAAGACTACTGCTTTTTCCTATTTGTTTCCTTGAAACTGGTATGTCCTAATTTTAATTTTCAGCATCACCACAATGTGTTTACTTACAGACATCTCTATCTCTTTACTACTTCTGCAGATTTAAATACTTAAACTAGTATGTTGGTTTCTTTTGCTTGTTTCTGTTATGAACTCCTCTTCCCTATTCCCTTTATGTGCTTTGAATTACAGTTTAAAATATGGCAATATGCAAGTTATTATCTATAGATTAAACTTGATCCCTTAGGGGAATCTTGACTCTGAACAATGTGTTCCAGTAGGCTTATGGGTGTGACACAATCTCTCATTGTTGGGTTATGCCCACTATCCTGCTTTTATCTCTTGCAACTCCCCATTCCCTATGTCCTTATGTGTACTGTTTCCCTTCCCCTTTTCCCTTTCGGAATTCTGCACTTGCACTCTCACTCTTAGTTCCTAAGTTCTTCCCCCCTCTTGTGATCCTTGCCTTGGGTCCTTGAGTTCCTTCTGAACTTGGACACCTGAGGGCTGGCCCTTCCACACTGCACTTTGGCTTAATATGATGATACATTTGAGTGTAAGCACTGCCCGCAGTTCTTAAGAAGCTCTTAGGGAACTCTGAAACACCCAAGTGGTAAAAAGGCTTTGAAACATGATCTTTGGAGTTGGTTTACTTCATACTTCAGACAGGAAGTCTGAATCAGGCTCTCTTTGGTCGTAATTTTCAATTTCTGATGTATTTTCTTTACTTTACTTTCTTTGGACTGTAATAACTTTGTAATAAACTTTTGGGGATGGTTAGTGAAAATGGAAGGGTAACCATGCATGTAAAAGGGTAGATAACTTGCCTATAGGAATCTCTAATTTCAGTATTTTTCATGCCTATAAGACTTCTGCATTTTTCATGTAGTTACCATGCCTGTAAGATTTCTGCATCTCATTTAGTTACGATGTCTATAAGAACTTCTGCATTCTCATTTAGTTACCATGTCTATAAGAACTTCTGCAATCTCATGTAGATGCCATGATTATAGGGATCCTGCACTTTCATGTAGATATTATGTTTATAGCTTCTGCACACGCACGTAGAAAATATGCCTATAGGTCCTTTCCGATTCTTGCATACCCGCTTTTCACTAGGCAAACTTGTCTATAGGTCCTAATAACCAAAAAGTATAATCAGATATCACGCAACGCTTAGATATCATGTTGTAGAATTTCTGTACTTTTCTATGTCTATAACAATGTTTTAAGTTGGAAAACACATAGAAAACATGCCTATAGGGGTTCTAATTCAAATCTGAATCGCCTCACTCGTTGGTAAGTTTAAAAACTAGCAGTAATAACGTACAACCAATGGCAGAACTTGTGCTCTTCTAAAACTCGTTTTTTAACTGGAAACTTTCTTTTTTCCTAAATCAATCTGCAATCAGTTTTCTTCTTTGTTTCTGAAATCAGTAGATATAATGCTTATAGGTTCCGTCTAACACTTAGGCAAACCATAGGATAAGTTTATAAACCAAATCAGATTTTATTAACTACAACTAGCAGGCAGGCCTGAGTTGGGCTTCCTATCTGAACTATGTAATAAATCAGTCCGCCTCATTTTTTTTAAGTTTTAATTAGACCTTATACAGTACGTGTAAGACATGCTAAACTATGTGCTTTCTCTGGTTTAAAAGAGGTTTGTCCGAGTCTTGTTATTTGTTTATATGCTCTCCCCCAAACTTGCTATATGTGTTTTGTTTGTCGCCTTAGTATTTTTATCCTTTTGAAACCACAATAAACCCAGCATCTCCTCAGTTTAGGATTAGTAATCCTAAGTACCTCTGGGATTGATAGATTCGGGGCGGGTAATAGCATGTAATAAGTAAACGAGACTATTCTGCACTTTGATACCTTAACAGGGTGAGAAAGGGTAGATATGGATATGATGACCACGCGATAACACCACGTGTATAAGTGATTACCGGGTGTTGTGTGGGGTGATACATATTATTAATAAACCTAGGACCCCCTTTCCTTTGTTCTTTGTTTCTTTTAAATCTTTTAAAATGTTTCTTCTAAGTCAATTCTCTTTAATGCTTTCCGACTTTGTTTATTTCTAACGTTTATGTGAAAATCCCCTATTATTTGAAGCCTTACTTGTCTATATGTTATTTGTACCTTAAGTCACAACAATAGCTTGGCCGGAAACCACACTAGTGGGTTTTGAGGGGTGCCTAACACCTTCCCCTCGGAATAATTTCAAGTCCTTACCCAATCTCTGGTTATCCAAACAAAACCCTTCATAGTGTCCTAATGCACTTAAATCATTAGGTGTCAACTCTTCAAATTCTCTTAAACCCAATTCCCAAAAGGGAACGAGTTGTCTTCCCAAATATCATAATCCTAATTTCGCGAGAAAAGGGGGGCACGACAAGCACTTGAACCAACATACGGCTACTAACTTTAAACCTTTTCGAAGATCATCTATCACGAGCCGTCGATATTAGAAACACCGATTCAATCCCGAATCATCGTTCCCCGCGATCTCTGATAGCCGCTTCTTCAATACCATCTCACAATATTTTGCTCTAAAGGCGAATTGTAGAATATTATAACACCGGCGTACTTAACTCATACAATCGAGGACGACGGCACCACGTCGCAGATTCCACCACACTTGAAATCACCAAGTCTCGTTACTCTATCAACCCAAACCTGATCATTTATAGTTCGATTGCCTTTCCTCCGTCGGAAATAAAATACTGATTCTTTTAATCCTATACAGAGTAGACCTCCTTTCAATTCATCTGCTGACCCAGCACATGAGCAAGCATCCTACCATCACATCAACACTGTGCGATTACCAATCATGAGCATCATAGCAACCTGTGCATAGCCTCAAGCTCTTAGAAGTGCAGCTATCGAGCTGTAATGACATAATATCCTTCCGCAAGGCGACGACAATAGCCCAACCAACTATGCCTGGAGAAACATCCCGCACCACATCTATAACACCATTAAAATTCCTCAACTCCAATTTATAATAAGCTCTTCGCGTGGCATAAGATTGAGTAGGAAGGAAATGAGGGCGTAAGCCTCAAAGGAAATCAAATCGCACGGTGGGGGATCAAAAAGGGAAGTGCTCCTAACATCCATGTAGCCTCTCGAAGATAAGTACAGACTTCTCCGTACTGATCTGCGAGACTCTACTAGACTTGCTGATGACTTGTGATACCTAAGGTAACCTGGTGCTCTGATACCATGTAGTCACAACCCAAAATTCACTATGGGTCGTGATGGCGCCGGACACCACTGTCAGGCAAGCCAACGCCAAGAAGATAATTAAATTCTCATTTTAGTGTTTATTGAAATCATTTCTTTTATACATTAAATAATAAATAATGAAATTTATTTAAATAATAATGATGTCTTTAACAAATCTAAATACCGAATAATCCCATAATCATCCAAGAACCCGGTGGCACAAGTGCATGAGCAATCACTAGAAAATCAATTGAAGTACAATAACTGTTCGGAATACAAATTTGGACAGAAAGTAAATACAGTACACAGAAAGAGCCTATGCTGGCTGCGGGTCGCCTCGAGAGATGTAGCTCACCTAAGTCTTAGTATCATCCATGCTGTTACGCCCATTATGACGCAAAAGGTACATGCGCCGTTGCAACAAAAATGTACAATAAATGTAGCATGAGTACAAAATAACGTGTACACAGTAGCTATCTCATCTAATCTCGAAGAAGTAGAAACGAGAAATCGAATTCAACACTTACTAGTGGTCCAATAATAGTATACCAATAATATAGTAAATCGAGGATTTTCATAAAAATGGTTGTAACTCAGTAGCATGAGGCAAGTAAACAATTCTTTCATTTATAGGAAATTCCCAAATTCATTTTCATCATTTATAAATTTATCTCAGTTCAGGAAGAACAAATACCAACATCTGTAAATTTCAAGGCAAGCAATACAGGCATGCACAAATCATGTCGAGGTCGTACGACCCGATCCAACAATATTTAAAGTGTGCACTGCCAGAATATCGAATGGCGCGAACCATAGATACGTCTATTACCCCGCTCGTGAATCATACATGCGACGCGATCAAATATAAATAAACAATCATCCCGCTCGTGAATCATACAAACGACGCAGGTACACATAGAAACACACATTCAAACAGTTAATTAAGACTTCATCAAGGAAGCAACTATTCAAGGAGGCGTCAATTTTTCTTTTACAAGTCGAGAAAATGAAGTTGAAGTTTAACTCTTTTAGAAAATTATTTACCACTTCGATACGATTAAAGCAGTTTAAAATATCATTAAGGTTACAATTATTTCAAGTAAAGCATGCTTTTGGGTCCTAGACTACCCGGACATAAGCATAATAGTAGCTACGCAAGGACTCTCATCATTTCGTGCGTACGTAGCCCTCACAAATAGAAGCACATAACGAATTAATTCACCTATGGGGATAATTCCTTCTCACAAAGTTAGAAAGGAGACTCACCTCGTTCCGAAGTTCCATAACCGGCATTCTATGCTCTTGACTCAAATCGATGCACACGCTCCAAAACTAGCCAATAATTATGCGAACCCATTAATATATATTTTTTACTCATAATAATCCGATTTATAACAATTTCTATCCCCAATCTAAAAGTTAACGAAATTGCCCTCGGGCCCATGTGCCCGAATTCCGAAATTCTTTGAAGATAAAGTTTGCCCACGCCCTTACGAACTCATATATATAAGCTAATCTCAATTTTATGTCCAAAATCGTGGTCAAAATCTAAAAATACCAATTTTCTAAGTTTTTTTTCCCTCAAACCCCAAATTTCTACAAATTTCCATACTTTATTCCGTATATAAATCATGTTTTTAACTTGTAATGAGTGGGAACAATTTACCTTGTGATACTTGAAGAACATCTCCCCCTGAAGCTCTCCAAAATCGCCTACACCAAATAAAAATGGGAGAAAAATGGCCAATTCCCGATTTTTAAAGAACACACTGCCTCCAGCCTTTCTGCACCTACGGTCATATGATCGCTTTTGCGGTTCCGCAGGTGCGACCCCACAATCGCATCTGCAATCCTTCACCAGGCCCCCTTATTCCGCTTATGCGCTTCTCCTTCCGCAGGTGCGGTACCGCTTCTGCGGCAAGATGAACGTATCTGCAGTCCCAGCCTAGCCCAGCCATTTCCGCTTTTGCGGCACCAAGTCCGCTTCTGCGGCCCAAGCCTCGCAGATGCGGTTACACCAGAAGGCAGCTGCTTCCTTCCTTCTTCAAACTCCAAGTTTGATCCGTTAACCATCCGAAATCCACTCGAGGCCCTCGGGCCCCCGACCAATCATACCAACCAGTCCCAAACTATAATATGGACCAACTTGATGACTCAAATCACATCAGACAACGTCGAAATCACTAATCACACCCCAATTCGAGCTTTATGAGCTTTAGAACTTCAAACTTCTACATTCGATGCCGAAATTTCTCAAATCACGCCCGATTGACCTCAAATTTTGCACACAAGTCATATTTGACATTACGGACCTACTCCAACTTTCGAAATTGGGATCCGACCCCGATATCAAATGGTCCACTTCCGATCAAACTTCCCAAAAACCTTCAAATTTCTAACTTTAGCCAAATGACTCCAAAATGACTTACGGACCTCCAAATCCACTTCCGACCGCGCTCCCAATACCAGAATCACCATACGGAGCTATTCCCAGACTCTGAGACACTTCAACCCAAACTTATGAAATTTTTCCAAAATGCTAACTTTTACAATAGGTGCCAAAACGCTTACGGGTCATCCAAAATTTGATGACATACTCTCAAGTCCAAAATCATCATACGAATCTTCTGGAACCTTCAAATCCCGATTCCGAGGTCGTTTACTCAAAAATTCAATCCTTGTCAATTCCTCCAACTTAAAGCTTTCGAAATGCGAATTCTCTTTCCAAATCAACTCCGAACTTCCCGAAACTCAATTTCGACCATGCGTACAAGTCATAATACCTGATGTGAAGCTGCTCGTGGCCTCAAACTGCCGAACGACGTGCTAGAGCTCAAAACGACCGATCGGGTCGTTATATACTCTTTTCTTTTGTTGGTTGGAGAATACTGGGGTATCTATAGCTATTATTATAGTTTTATTTATAGGGAAAAAATGAAAGATATTAACAATTTAAAATAAGAAAAAAATATTTATATAAGGAAAAGAATTTATTTATTTTAAAGTTCTAAATATTAGGACTTTTTACCTAGTTTAATAAGAAAATATTTAATAACCAAAATTTTAGTTGATTTTAAAGTGCTAGACATTAGAAAAGTTAATTAAGTTACAACTTTGTCTAATATAAAACTTATTTTTAACGGGTAGACAAAGTAAATGATATTTTGTTAAGAGTCTTCGTTCTTTTAATCTAATATCGATAAATTAGGTGATAAAGATATTCCCCACTCAAGTGATGATGGAGACGTGAAACAAAACATAAAGTACAAATTAACTTTCGTGCTTCATTCTTCATTCATATTGACGGAGCTGATAACGGAGGTTGTTAAGGGCCTTCATGCTTCATTCATATTCTTGGTACAGTTTTACTTTGAAAGTTAACGTAACAAAATATTAACCAAAGTTAACTTTCAATCGAAAGATAGATATTCAATTTGAGATGCATGAAGTACCTATATTGATTTTTTCAGTTATTTGGGCTACTTTATTAGCGAAAATTTTACTTTTATAAGTGATACAAATATACACTGTAATATATGTAGAAATTTATTTTGACAATATTTATGTCAAATTATATTATGGATTTTCATATGTTTTCAAAATAATAACTTAACAGATTTGGAGAAACAGAACTCTCTAATCTTGCAACCATGTGTAAATAATTGTTAGAAATTAATCTTCGGTATGACTCCGCTACTTTGTTAATGCACAACTCTAAAAGCAAGGATATCACAAGAAGGATTAATCACCCATAAATCAGGAGAAATATGAATTCATTACCGTAACAATTACAATTTAGACTAAAAAGAATACTTATAATTACAATAAAATTTAACTTAAATTCTTGGGCACTTAAATTCTAGATGCAACGAACTGATGCACAATACACAATATAGCCTTAACTAAGACAATAATTTTTTGTGGCTATTACAAAAGCGAAATAAATGAATTAACAAAGCTCAAATTTTAAGAACGGAAAAAGCTAAAGGAGAAACACAATTTAATATCAAAAATTAAACCTGATAAGAAGCTGGAAGCGATTGAGAAATTCGTATAATGGTGAATGGTGAATGGTGAATGGTGATCTCTTAAAGAGGTTATTTTGGTTTTCGATCATTGTTGAAGTTCTTTTATACATGCCCTTCGCTAACCCTAATTTAAAACCAAAAAAATAATTTATATTAGGAAAATTTTACACATAGTGAAATAAGGAAAGATTTATTAGCCAAAATTTAATTGATTTTAAATTATTAAGTATTAGGAAAAAAGTAAATGACGATTTTATCCAATGTGAAATTTATTTTTAAAGGGTAAAAAAGGCGAAAGACATTTCGCTAAAGGCTTTCGTGCTTTTAATATAGTATATATAGATATCGATAACATGTCATTGATTAACTTTTCGAACTCATAATACATGACATGGAACAACCTAGTAAAGATAATGAATAAGCTCTCTCTCTCTCTCTAGGCGAATATTAGCTGTTATAACCTGCGCCACTCGCCGAAGATGAGAGGAAGAGGGCGGCCTAGGAAGAACCAAAACAAAACACCAGTCATTGAACGTGGATCCAAAGAAATCAGTACAAAGGACCAAGGAAAACAACATGCAAAAAAAAAATGCAAGAGGAGGAAGAAGATCTAGACAGTGATATCGAGCTCAATTGGCCAGATCTGAGTTGTAATAGAGTGAAATCAGCTGGCCCTACGAGTCCAGTCAGTTAAGGGGGTACTAAATTTGAACGCATCACCGGTCGTCACTGGTGGAGAGAGCATGAGCAAAGCAAATTCCAATAGAACAATAACCACCAGGCTTCTAATGGAGTAGAGCAATGGAACAGAACCAGTACGAGCTGAGGAAGAGATGACAAGGAAAAATACCAGAAGGTCATGGGCAGGACTGCTTCAGGAAAACAAATTCACTGCAAAAGGGATGGATCTAACATACATATCACCAGAGATGCAAGAGGGTGAAGTAGTAGTATAAATTCTGAAAGAAGACATTGTTGAGGAAAAGCAAAAATGGAATCGAGCAATAATCATGTACGTTGTTGGAAATACTCCAACTATGTGTCACGACCCGAATTTATCCCACCATCGGGAGTCGTGATGGCTCCTACTAACGTAGCTAGGCCAGCCAAACAATACAACATTTCTACTATTTTTATTTAATCAATTACAATAATCTGAAATAATAATCAAATAAGTGCGGAAGACTTTAGTTTTAACAAAACGATATAAAAATGCGAAAGTTTCAAAATACACCTCTACCCAGCATTCGGTGTCACTACTCACGGACTACTATAGAATACTACAAACAAGTCTGAATATGAGAAAAATATATATGTCTGTTTCGGTGCAATGAAAATAAACTGAAATAAAGGAAAAGGACTTCGGCCTGCGAACGCCAGCTGGGCTACCTCGAGAGTCCCTGGACTGAAGATAGCTCCCAGATAGAAAGCCTACTGCTGCTGTCCAAAAGCTGCTCCTGGATCTTTGCACAAGAAATGCACAGAGTGTAGCATCAGCACAACCGACCCCATGTGCTGGTAAGTGCCTGGCCTAACCCCGGCGAAGTAGTGACGAGGCTAGACAGGACCTACCGAAATCAACCTGTACAGATATCTATATATATGTACAACAATGGAAATAACAACAAGGAAATACCAGTAACAAAGGGGAAAAAGGGACATGCTCAGGGAGATTCAGTAAAGAACAAATCGACAGATATAACAATGTAACCATCTCAATACCATAACTCGTATGAATATATAAGTCTAAGTGTACGGCGCGCCACACGATCCCATTTATCGGTGCATAAGTGGTCGGCGTGCCTCACAATCCCATATTATAATTGTATAAGTGGTCGGCGTGCCACACGATCCCATATTATAATTCATAAGTGGTCGGCGTGCCACACGATCCCATATTATAATTCATAAGTGGTCGGCGTGCCACACGATCCCGTATTATAATATATATAAGTGGATGGCGTGCCACACGATCCCAATTCATAATATATATAGTGGTCGGCGTGCCACGCGATCCCAATTCATAATATCTGATTTTTGTAAAGAAGGCCTCATTGGGGAAATTCAACAACATAACACTTTAACTCAACAAGGGTACAACTAACAGCCCAAATATCCCGGCAAGGGAGAGCATATAATACTTAAATCCCAGCAAGGGAATAATCACGACACTTCTGCTTTTAATTCCTTCTTTCTCAATTAACAGATTTTAGTTCGAGCCAACGCTCCAATGATATACTAATCCCAATTCTTTCTCAACTATTCACATTATATGCAACTCATCAATTAAGCAAGGGAGTTGTTTCACAACATTCGAATTAAACACAATTGAGACTAACGGTCATGCTAGACTCCGGTGCATAGATAACCGTCACCATGCCTATACACCGTACTCTACAATTAGAAAGTAGCAAATAACATCCTAATCCTATCCCCTCAAGCCAAAGTTAGAACAAACACTTATCTCAAATGCTCCAAAAGTTCGCTCAAGCCTCTAGAATAGCTTTACCCCTCGAATTCACCACAAAACCGCTCGAATCTAGTCACAAATTACTTGAATGTATCAACAATTGCTAATTGAATCAACTTGAATGCATAAAAACGAATTTCCTAAAGTTTTCCTCCAAATTTCCCAAAATGCCCCCGGGCCCACGTGGTCAAAACTCGAAGTTCGAACCAAAACCCGGTCACCCATTACCCCACGAGTTCATATCTATAATTTGTTTTGAAATCGGACCTC
>MU674683.1:795-63048 GCA_026770625.1 Nicotiana glauca
GTTGGAAGTACTCACTTTACTCCCTGCACCTTGTGTGCAGTTGCAGGTATTGTTCACCCGGTAACGGTTTATTAGCAGGACCGAAGGCTGTATTGTGGTAGTTGAGCAAGGTGACCGCCAGCATTCGCGGCACTGTATTCCATCTTTGAATTTTAGTTCTATCTTGTATATATATACTTTGTTGGCCCAATAGTGGTGTCCCTACTCATTAGATGCTCGTGACTTGTGACACCCCAGTCGGGCTGTATTGGGTTGTATTTATATTGATTTATTCATATTTGAACTGTTATATAACTGATTAACTGCTTTAAGTGGTGTTCTGAGATGGTCTGGATGGCCTTGTCTTCACGAGAGGCGCCATCATGACCGGGTTTGGGAATTGGGTCGTGATACTAACTAAAAGGGAACTTTGTGTGATTGATTTCTTGCCTATTTCTGCTTCTTTCCTGCGTTATAAATACTTGGCAATTTTTTTTAAAGACACACGATTTGTAATCACCACAACTCTCTTCTAAACCCACACTTGCGCTTCTTGATTGCAACTTGGCTTCCCTAAGTCTACTGTTTCTCCCTACTTGCTTCTTTCTGAAAGCTGGTACGCCCTTTCATTAAAATTTTTTGCCTCATCCCTATATGTTTATTCTATAGTTTTATTTTGTGTGGTTTGTTGTTTATGCTTCGCAACTTCTGCTGAGTTTTGCTTTTCTTTGTTTTGTTTTCATATGAATCCTTATCCCTAACCCCTTTATTTGCTGGGTTGAAACCTTGGCCTGACAGTATCCTAATTACTGCTCAGGCCATGGTTTGACCTTCAATAGGTCCTGGACTCTCCAATGCTTGGCTAGTGGGCTGGTCAGGGGTGTGCTAGCATTTTATGTTGCTGGGCATGACCACCAACCTGCCTTGGCATCCCTTAAACCTCTCTATTGCACTTACACTTGTTCCTAGACTCTAAGTTCTGCTCCCCCCCCCCCCCAATGAGTTTTGCTTTGGGACCTTGAGTTCCCTCTTAACTTGGACATTGAATGTTAGGCTCTTCCACACTGTACCCCAATTCAATATTTTGCAATGATACTTGGGGTGTGAGCATTTCCTGGAGTTCCTGAAACTCCTTGGAACTTTGACAAACCATGGGTACGATAAAGGTTTTGGAACATGATCCGGGCAGTTGTCTCATACCATATTGTTAGACTTGGAGTTCGAATTAGGCTCCTTGGATGCAGCTTAGGAGTTCTGATTGTAATATTATGTCCTGATTTCTTTTCAAATCATTCTGGTCTGTAATAAAACTTTGTAATAATCTCTGGGGTGATTAGTAAAAAGGGAAGGGGTAACATGTATGCAAAAAAGGGGTAGATGTCATGCCTATAGGATTTCTTTAATTTTAGCATGATCTCACGTAGAAAACCTGCCTATAGGATTTCTTTAATTTTAGAATGTGTAGAAAACCTGCCTATAGGATTTCTTTAATTTTAGCATGTTCTCACGTAGAAAACCTGTCTATAAGATTTCTATTTTTTTAGCATGTTATCATATAGATAACCTATCTATAGGATTTAGATTTTAGCATGTTCTCATATAGATACCATGTCTATAGGATTTGTGCATGTAGCAAATATGCCTATAGGTCCTTTCTGATTCTTGCATCTCCACTTCTCGCTAGGCAAACATGTTTATAGGTCTTAGTAACCAAAATAAAGCAATCAGATGTTCATCCAATATTTAGATGTCATGCCTATAGGTTTTCTACATTTTTATTATGTCTTCAAATATGTTCTATAGCCGACAAACGCATAGAAAGCATGCCTATAGGAATTAATCCAATCTGAATCGCCTTACTCGTTTATAAGTCTAAGAACTGTAGTAATAATGAATTACCGGTTATAAAATCTATGGTCTCTTGCTGAAACACGCTCTCTTTTATAGCTGATAATGTTTTCTTAAATCAGCATGCATTGTTTTCCCAAACTTGTAGATGCCATGCCTATAGGTCATCACGTAGGCAAATAAGTACGCAGTTAATTAATTACGTTGGACTTCGATAAGTTGCAGCCAGGCAAGCCTAATGTGAATTTCTTGCCTGAAAATATGTAATGAACCAGTCTACCTAACGCTAAGCATAAATTTTTACCTAATCAGTACGTGTAAGACGTTCTAAGCTACATGATTTTATGTTATTAAAGGAGGTTTATCTAAGCCTTAAGTGTTTGTGCTCCCATAACTGCTTTCATGTGTTTTTCTTGACGCCTTAGTATTTTAACCTTTTAAAACCTCTGAAAAGCCAAACTCCTTCCCTTTAGGATTAATAGTCCTATATACCTCTGGGACTTATAGGAATGGGACGGGTAATGGCACGCAATAATAATCGAGACCAATTCGAGCCTAATACCTTAACGGGGTGGGAAAGGATAGACATGGATATGATAATCACGCGATAACACCACGTGTATAAATGGTTACCGGGTGTTGCGTGTGGTGATCCATGTTAGTTATAAACCTAGGACCCCTCCTCCCTCTTATGTGTTTACTTCTTTTTTTCAGAATTCTTTCTAAAAACTATCAAATTTTCAGTTCTTTTAAACCCCGTCTTTCACTTTAATTATTCAAAAATCTCTTTTGGCTATTCAATTTCTAGTATTATTTCTTTTTCAAATTTTTGCCCCATTTCACTCTTTGTTTGATTATTCGTATCAATTATTTGAACCCCCCCCCCCCCTTTTCCGTACTTGTATATTCTTTAAATAATTATGAAATCGACTATTCCCAAATTTCAGCATGTTTATTTAACTTTTACACTTCCCTTTGTTTGCAATCATTATGTGAAAACTATTTTTGTATGTTTATTGTTTATATTTAAAGTCACAATTATAGCATGACCGGGAACCACACTAGTGGATATTGAGGGGTACCTAACACCTTCCCCTCGAAATAATTTCTAGCCCTTACCCGAACTCTGGTTTTCCAACTCAAAACCCTTAGTGTCCTAATGCACTTAATCATTAGGTGGTGACTCTTCAATTCTAAAAACCTAATTCCCACACGGGAATAGAGTTGTCTTCCCGAATGTTATATGTGACTTTACTGTTTTCTTTATTGCTTTGTTTAATACTTTTATTCCAAACTGACTTGTCTTTTTGTTTCTTTTTTCTGTAACGCTTTCATTGGCGCTTTCTTTCAATACCGTTTTAATTTCTGAGCAATTGTTGTAATCATTATGAACGTGAAAATACGTGATAATTTGTTTCATTATTGTAATTATATCTTCAACATCATATTCCACTCGTGCCAAACATATACCATAGCAACGCTTGATGAGATTGTTGCGCTCTTCCAATATTATTACCCCCTAAATTCTATAACGACCCGGCCAGTTGTTTTTGGAATTTATTCCCCGATCTCCCATTAACTGCTTACCCTAAGTTCATTTTTGCTATTTTGGTTTGCCGGGATGTTCGCTGTTAGAATTCAGAGTGTTTTGGGACACTTAGTCCCTAAATGAGAGTTTAAGAGTTGAAAAATGGTCTGTATTCGGAATAGTGTGAAGACGACCTTGGAATGGAAATCTGATGGTTCCATTAGCTCCGTTAGGTGATTTTGGGGTTGGGAGCATGTTCGGAATGTATTTTGGAGGCTCGTAGCTCATTTAGGCTTGAATTGCCGAAGTTTGAATTTTTGAAATTTCTGGTCCGATAGTGGGTTTTTGATACGAGGGTCAGATTGAATTTCTAAAGTTGTAGTAGCTCCGTCATGTCATTTGGGGTGTATGTGTAAAATTTCAAGTCATTCGGGCGAGGTTTGGTTAGGTTTTTAATCGAAAGTGTGTTTTGTTGGAATTTGAAGTTCTTAGGCTTGAATCTTTGATTTAATCGGACTTCCGGTGTTGTTAGGTGTTTTAAGGATTGTTACAAGTTTGAATAAGGTATTACATGGTGTTGGTGCTTTTGGTTGAGATTCTGGGGGCCTAGGGATGATTTCGGGTGGTTAACGGAGAAATTTCTAAGTAATTGTTGCAGCTGGTATTTTTCTTTCTGGTATTTTCGCTTCTGCGGCTTGGGAATCGCAGAAGCGGCCTTGGACGTCGCAGAAGCGGCTTGTGCCTCCTTCCTCAAAAGCCACAGAAGCGGCTAGGCATCGCAGAAGCGGCCCCGATATCACGGATATGGTTTAATGAAAACCGCAGAAGCAGTTGTTTTTACGCTTAAGTGGGACCGTAGAAGCGGTCCCTTGTCCGCAGAAGCAGAAATGACTGTTCAGAAATATCAATTTTGAGGGTTTAATTTCATAAGTTTAAAAATCGATTGAGAGCTCGGGAGAAGGCAATTTTGAGTGGGTTTAGAAGAGAAAATCATTGAGTAACGTTTCCTTGATCCCTTTTCATTATATTTCATCATTGTATAGCTAAATACATCATTGGAATTCGAATTTAGGATCAAAAGTGGGTTAATTTGGGTAAAACTTCATAGACCAAACTATTGGATTTTGAGTGGGGCATTTGACCTCCGATTTGGGAGATTTTTATATGGTTAGACTCGGGAGAGTACGAGGGTTCTGAAAATGTAAAAATTATTTGATTTCGAGACGTTGGCTGGAGAGGCATTTTGTTCATTTTACCTATTTTCGCGCCTTAGCTTTAATTTTAATAGTGGAATCAGTTGTTTGCAATATTATTTACGATGTGTAATTGAATTGAATAGATTTGGGCCATTTGGAGTCGGACACTCGTGGCAAAGGCATGGTTTCTAGTGATATTGAGCCGGTTTGAGGTAAGTGGCTTGTCTAACCTTGTATGGGGGACCTTTCCCCTGAGGATTTGTTTCTTGATATTTGAATGCCTTGTACGTGAGGTGACGAGCGCGTATTTGAGCTGATTGATGAAAAATTTGATTTCACTTAAGTTTCTGATATTTAGCTTTCTTTCTCGCTCGTTTTGTCCTACCTGAAAATTTTACTTGTGCTAGATTAGGAAAGCATGTTTAGCTGACTTAACTGCCTAATTGCCTAAGTTGTTTTGACTGTACTACGTGAAGCATGCTAGGTTAGTTCTATCTGTTGCTCTGTCTTTCACACTTTATTCCTTGGATTGTTTCTGGCTGTGACTGCGCATTTACATTGGGACTACGGATGTGGGATTTTGGTAGCTCCCCCACCCACCCCACCCCCCCGTTTGTTTACTTTGGGACTACGTGTTCGATTCCCGGGAGATTCCCCTGCACTTTTATTTTGGGACTATGGGACGGTATCCCGGGAGATCTCCCCTGCACATTGATGATTGAACTATGGGATGGTATCCCGGGAGATCCTTTGGTATTGCTACGAGAGTTGGACTACGGGACAGTATCCCGAGAGATTCACTGGATAGTTGAGGAAAGGGCTACAGGACGGTATCCTAGGAGACCCTCATTGGTATCTTGATATTGAGCTGTGTTTACTCTGTGTTTCTGCTCTATCCTTGTAGTTATTATTGCTTCGTTGAGTTTCCTTATTACACTGCTGTGTTTATTATTTTTGTAAGATTTCCACTCTGTTAATTATTGCTATTGTTATATTTTTGCCTCAGTAGGGCCCTGACCTTTCCTCGTCTCTACCCAACCGAGGTTAGGCTTGGCACTTACTGAGTACCGCTGTGGTGTACTCATGCCCTTCCTGCGCATGTTTTTCATATGTAGATCATCCAAGTACCTCTACCCAAGAGCACTATCAGTGAGGCAGGAGGACCACGGAGACTTCGAGGTAGCTCTGCTGCGTCCGCAGACCGACGAGTCTCCCTCTTACTCTATCTTTAGTACTTAGTTTTCTCTCTTTCAGTTGTTAGACATTCTGGTGTTTGGAGCCTTCACTATACATTTCTATAGCCTGTGTTGCCCATGAGTTTCCGGGTCTTTGGGAATTGTATTAGACTTGTGTTATTGGGTTGTACATGCGGAGTGGCATTCAGTATAGTTCTTTTAGTTATTTAATTTGGTTTTTCCTTTGTTCTTCCGCAATTACTATATTTTCCGCAATATTAGGCTTACCTGGTCGTGGGGACTAGGTGCCATCACGACATGTTCACGATTGGTGAACTAGGGTCGTGACAAGCTGGTATTAGAGCTCTAGGTTCATAGGAGTCATGGAACACATACGGAGACGTCTGTATTTATCTACGAGTAGCTATGTAACTGTTTAGGAAAGAGCTTCATTTCTTTTGAACTCCTTGTCGTGCGATATTTTGACATCAAGTCTAAATATCTGTCTTCTATTCTCTCACAGATAGTGAGGACACGTGCTACACGAGAGGACCAGGCACCCGCGCCCCCTGCTGCCGCTGTCAGAGGCCGGGGCCGGGGTAGAGGTCGAGGACACGCACGTGGTGCAGCCACAACACCTGCGCGAGCCACCGCCGAGGTACCACCAGCAGATTTGGCAGGAGCCCAGGCACCTGGTACACCTACCACAGCTACTACTACTCCAGCGCTCCAGGAGACTCTGGCTCAGTTCATGAGCATGTACACTACCTTGGCTCAGGCGGGGTTGCTTCCCCTTACTACAGCCACATCCCAGGCCGGGGGAGGGGCCCAGACTCCCGCAGCCCGCACCCCGGAGTAGAGAGTGCAGATGGAGCAGGTTCTAGAGGTTTTTCTTGTACCGCCTGCAGCACCAGAACAGCCCAGGGATGGGTCAGCTATTTTCGAGGACGAGCAGCGTAGACTAGAGAGGTTCAAGAAATATGATCCCCTAGTGTTCAGTGGCCTAGCATCAGATGACACCTTGGGATTTTTGGAGGAGTGTCATCGTATCCTTTGCACCATGGGCATAGTGGAGTCTAGCGGGGTCTCTTTCACTGCCTTTCAGCTTCGGGGAGCCGCCTATGATTGGTGGCGTACTTTTGAGTTGAACAGTCCAGTCCAGTCGAGTCTGCCTCACTAACTTGGACCCAATTCTCAGACATATTTATGAGAGAGTTTGTTCCCCAAAGCCTCAGGGATTCATGGCGCGCGGAGTTTGAGCACTTGCGCCTGGGTGCTATGACAGTTTCAAAGTATGCCATCTGTTATACCAAGTTTGCTAGACATGCATCGGCTTTGGTTGCCACTGTTCGGGAGAGAGTTCGGATATTTATCGAGGGTCTTATTCTGCCCATCCGGTCCAGCATGGATCAAGAGTTAGAGATGGATATTCCTTACCAGCAGGTAGTGAGAATTGCCAGGAGGATTGAGGGTATGCTCGTCAGGGAGCGAGGGAACAGGAAGGCCAAGAGGTCTCGAGAGTCGGGTCACTACTCTGGTGCCCGTACCCCATCAGCAGGTCGTTATGGTAGGTGTTATTCTGGTCACCCTATACATTCAGCTTTGCCAGCAGCCGACAGTACACCAGCTCTGCCTGCACCTCAGGAGCCTTATTATGCACCTCCAGTTTATAGTGCGCCTCCTGCGCGGGGTGCTTCCAGAGGTCAGTCCAGCAGGCCTAGCCCCAGCCAGTCACAGCCACCGCATCCTCTCAGAGCTTGTTTCGAGTATGGCGATACATGTCACATGGTTAGGGACTGCCCCAGGCTTGGTAGCGGTGCATCTTCACAGACTGCTCAGCCGCAGCGGGGTCCTCAGAGTTCTCAGGCTATGATTACAGCTCCAGTTGTTGCCCCGCCTGCCTAGCCAGCCAGAAGCGGAGGCCAGGGAGATAGAGGTCACCCTTACGAGAGGGGTCGGGCCAGATATTATTGTATTCCTGCTTGCACTGAGGCGGTCGCCTCCAATTCCGTCATCATAGGTATTATTCTGGTTTGTCACAGAAAGGCATCGGTTCTATTCAATCCAGGCTCTACTTATTCGTATGTGTCTTCTTATTTTGCTTCGCATTTAGGTGTGCCTCGGGATTCTTCGAGTGCCCCCATTTATGTTTCTACTCCTGTGGGAGATTCACTTACTGTGGACCGCATTTACCGGTCGTGCTTGGTTACTATTCGTGGTTTTGAGACTAGGGCAGATCTATTATTACTCGGTATGATTGATTTTGATATTATTCTGGGCATGGACTGGTTGTCTCCCCATCATGCTATTCTTGATTGTTACACCAAACCGTGACGCTGGATATGCTAGGTATTCCATGCATTGAGTGGAGTGGTACTTTAGATCATACTCCTAGTAGAGTTATCTCTTTCCTTAAAGCTCAACGTATGGTTGAGAAAGGGTGTGCCGCGTAATTAGCTTATGTGAGAGATTTCAGTGTTGGTACGGGATTTCCCCGATGTGTTTCCAGCTGATCTTCTGTGCATGTCGCCCGATAGAGATATCAATTTTGGCATTGATCTGTTGCCGGGAACTCAGCACATTTCCATTCCTCCGTATCGCATGGCTCCTCCTGAGTTAAAGGAGTTGAAGGTTCAATTGCAGGAATTGTTGGGTAAGGGTTTTATTTGGACTAGTGTTTCGCCGTGGGGTGCTCCTGTCTTGTTTGTGAAGAAGAAGGATGGTTCTATGCGTATGTGCCAGTTGAACAAAGTTACAGTGAAGAATCATTATCCTTTACCTCGTATTGATGATCTGTTTGACCAGCTTCAGGGCGTACAGGTGTTTTCTAAGATTGATTTGCGCTCAGGTTACCATCAGTTGAAGATTCGGGAGCCAGATATCTCGAAGACTGCCTTCAGGACTCAGTATGGTCATTACAAGTTCCTTTTTATGTCATTTGGGTTGACTAATGCCCCGGCAGCTTTTATGCATTTGATGCACAGTGTATTTAGGCCATATCTTAACTCATTCATTATCAATTTTATTGATGACATTCTGGTATATCCCGAAGTCGGGCAGATCATAAGCAGCACCTGAGGACAGTGCTTCAGACTCTGAGAGAGAAGAAATTATATGCAAAGTTCTCAAAATGTGAGTTCTGGCTGAGTTATGTGGCATTCCTAGGCCACGTGGTATCGAGTGAGGGCATTCGAGTGGATCGGAGGAAGGTAGAGGCCGTGCAGAGTTGGCCCATGCCCTCCTCAGCTACAGATATTCGCAGTTTCCTTGGCTTGGTGGGTTATTACTATTGCTTTATGGAGGGGTTTTCATCGATTGCAACCCCTATAACTAGATTGACCCAAAAGGGTGCCCCATTTCAGTGGACAGAGGAGTGTGAGGCGAGCTTCCAAAAGCTCAAGACAGCTTTGACTTCAGCCTCAATCTTGATGCTGCCTACCGGTTCGGGGTCTTATACAGTTTATTGTGATGCCTCACGAGTTGGACTTGGAGCGGTGTTGACGCAGGACGGTAGGATGATTGCCTACGCGTCCAGACATTTGAAGGTACATGAAAAGAACTACCATGTCCATGATCTTGAGCTAGCTGCCATTGTTCATGCCTTGAAGATCCGGCGTCATTATTTGTACGGGGTGCCTTGTGAGATCTATACTGACCATCGGAGTTTGCAGCACTTGCTTAAGCAGAAGGACCTGAATATGCGTCAGAGGAGATGGTTAGAGTTGTTGAAGGGTTATGATATTACTATTCTTTATCATCCGGGCAAGGCCAATATAGTAGCCGATGCCTTGAGTCACCGGGCGGAGAGTTTGGGGAGTTTGGCATATTTACCAGCCTCAGAGAGACCTATGGCGATGGATGTTCAGGCCTTAGCCAGCCAGTTCGTGAGATTGGACCTTTTGGAGCCCAGTCAGGTTCTAGCCTGTGTGGTTTCTCGGTCTTCCCTATTTGATCGTATCAAGGAGCGGCAGTATGATGACCCTCATTTGCTTGTTCTTCAGGACAGAGTTCAGTGTGGTGACGCCAGAGATGTGACCATCGGGGATGATGAAGTATTAAGGATGCAGGGCCGGATTTGTGTGCCCAATATTGATGGCCTTCGAGAGTTGATTCTAGCAGAGTCACGTAGTTCGCGGTATTCCATCCATCCGGGTGCCGCGAAGATGTATCAGGACTTGAGGCAACACTATTGGTAGAGGCGGATGAAGAAGGATATATTTGACTACGTGTCTAGATGCCTCAACTGCCAGCAGGTGAAGTATGAGCACCAGCGTCCGGGTGGGTTGCTTCATCGGATAGAGATCCCGAAGTGGAAGTGGGAGCGTATCACCATGGACATCGTATCTGAACTCCTATGGACCGTGAAGTTTGATTCTATTTGGGTCATTGTGGATCGGCTGACCAAGTCCGCTCATTTCATTCCTGTGTGTACCACTTATTTATCGGAGCGGTTCGCGGAGGTTTATATCAGGGAGATCGTCCGTTTACATGGTATTCCAGTTTCTATCATCTCAGACAGAGGTACCCAGTTTACATCGCGGTTCTGGAGAGCCGTGCAGCAGGAGTTAGGCACTTGGGTGGAGTTGAGCATGGCATTTCACCCCCAGACGGACGGACAGTCCGAGCGCACTATTCAGATTCTGGAGGATATGCTCTGTGCATGCGTGATTGAGTTTGGAGGGTTATGGGATCATTTCCTGCCACTGGCGGAGTTTGCTTATAACAATGGTTATCAGTCCAGCATTCAGATGGCGCCGTATGAGGCTTTATACGGTAGGACGTGTAGATCTCCGGTGGGTTGGTTTGAGCCGGGGGAGGCTAGGCTATTGGGCACAGAGATGGTTTAGGATGCAATGGAGAAGGTGAAGGTGATTCAGGATAGAATCCGTGCAACCCAGTCTAGATAGAAGAGTTACACGGACAAGAAGGTCTGTGATGTTGCATATATGGTTGGTAAGCGGGTTCTGCTTCGAGTCTTGCCTATGAAGGGCGTCATGAGGTTTGGGAAGAAAGGAAAACTGAGTCAAAGGTTTATTGGCCCTTTTGAGATCTTGAGGCGAGTTGGGGAGGTTGCTTATGAGCTTGCCTTACCTCCCAGCCTAGCCGGAGTTCATCCAGTATTTCATGTTTCGATGCTCCGGAGATATCACAATGATCCGTCACACGTGTTGGATTTCAGTTCAGTCCAGTTGGACAAGGATCTATCTATGTTGAGGAGCCAGTGGCTATTTTGGACAGGCAGATCAGAAAGTTGAGATCAAAGAACATAGCTTCAGTGAAGGTGCAGTGGCGAGGTCAGCCGACCGAGGGGGCGACTTGGGAGATCGAGCAGGATATGCGCAGCCAGTACCCACATCTTTTCACTACTTCAGGTATGTTCTCTATGCTCGTTCGAGGATGAATGAATGTTTAAGTGTAGGAGGATGTAACGACCCGGCAGGTCATTTTTGAAATTTACGCCCCGATCCCCCCATTAACTGCTTCCCCTAAGTTCATTTCTGCTATTTTGGTTTGCTGGGATGTTCGGTGTTAGAATTCGGAGTGTTTTGGGATACTTAGTCCCTAAATGAGAGTTTAAGAGTTGAAAAATGGTCCGTATTTGGAACAGTGTGAAGACGACCTTGGAATGGAAAGTTGATGGTTTCGTTAGCTCCGTTAGGTGATTTCGGGGTTGGGAGCGTGTTCGGAATGTATTTTGGAGGCTCGTGGCTCATTTAGGCTTGAATTGCCGAAGTTTGAATTTTTGAAGTTGCCGGTCTGATAGTGGGTTTTTTATCCAGGGGTCGTATTGGAATTCAGGAAGTTGCAATAGCTCCGTCATGTCATTTGGGGTGTGTGTACAAAATTTCAGGTCATTCGGGCGAGGTTTGGTTAGGTTTTTGATCGAAAGTGTGTTTTGTTGGAATTTAAAGTTCTTAGGCTTGAATCTTTGATTTAATCGGACATCCGGTGTTGTTTTAGGTGTTTTAAGGATTTGTACAAATTCGAATAAGGTATTAGGTGGTGTTGGTGCTTTTGGTTGAGGTTCCGGGGGCCTCGGGATGATTTCGGGTGGTTAACGGAGAAATTTCTAAGTAATTATTGCAGCTGGTATTTTTCTTTCTGGTATTTTCGCTTCTGCAGCTTGGGAACCGTAGAAGCAGCCTTGGACGTTGCAGAAGTGGCTTGTGCCCCCTTCCTCAGAAGCCGCAGAAGCGGTGCCATTTTCGCAGAAGCGGCTAGGCATCGCAGAAGCGGCCCCGATATCGCAGATGCGGTTCTGTCCCTTTTAATGAAAAATGCAGAAGCGGTTGTGTTTCTATTTTTTTAGCATGTTATCACATAGATAACCTATCTATAGGATTTAGATTTTAGCATGTTCTCATATAGATACCATGTTTATAGGATTTGTGCATGTTGCCTATAGGTCCTTTCTGATTCTTGCATCTCCACTTCTCGCTAGGAAAACATGTTTATAGGTCTTAGTAACCAAAATAAAGCAATCAGATGTTCATCCAATATTTAGATGTCATGCCTAAGGGTTTTCTGCATTTTTATTATGTCTTCAAATGTGTTCTAAAGCCGACAAACGTATAGAAAGCATGCCTATAGGAATTAATCCAATCCGAATCGCCTTACTCATTTATAAGTCTAAGACCTGT
Organism: Nicotiana glauca; assembly: GCA_026770625.1. Taxonomy (NCBI): domain Eukaryota; kingdom Viridiplantae; phylum Streptophyta; class Magnoliopsida; order Solanales; family Solanaceae; genus Nicotiana; species Nicotiana glauca. The sequence goes on from MU674683.1 coordinate 13,163, forward strand.
AGTAATAATGAATTACCGATTATAAAATCTATGGTCTCTTGCTGAAACACGCTCTCTTTTATAGCTGACAATGTTTTCTTAAATCAGTATGCATTGTTTTCCTAAACTTGTAGATGCCGTGACTATAGGTCATCACTTAGGCAAATAAGTACGCAGTTAATTAATTACGTTGGCCTTCGATAAGTTGCAGCCAGGCGAGCCTAATGTGAATTTCTTGCCTGAAAATATGTAATGAACCAGTCTGCCTAACGCTAAGCATAAATTTTGACCTAATCAGTACATGTAAGACGTTCTAAGCTACATGATTTTATATTATTAAAGAAGGTTTATCTAAGCCTTAAGTGTTTGTGCTCCCATAACTGCTTTCATGTGTTTTACTTGACGCCTTAGTATTTTAACCTTTTAAAACCTCTAAAAAGCCAAAATCCTTCCCTTTAGGATTAATAGTCCTATATACCTCCGGGACTGATAGGAATGGGACGGGTAATAGCACGCAATAATAATCGAGACCAATTCGCGCTTAATACCTTAATGGGGTGGAAAAGGGTAGACATGAATAACACCACGTGTATAAATGGTTATCGGGTGTTGCATGGGATGATCCATGTTAGTTATAAACCTAGGAACCCCTCCCTCTTATGTGTTTACTTCTTTTTTTTAGAATTCTTTCTAAAAACTATCAAATTTTCAGTTCTTTTAAACCCGTCTTTCACTTTAATTATTCAAAAATCTCTTTTGGTTATTCAATTTCTAGTATTGTTTCCTTTCCAAATTTTCGCCCCATTTCACGCTTTGTTTGATTATTTGTATCAATTATTCCCCCCCCCCCCCCCNTGTTTGCAATCATTACGTGAAAACTATTTTTGTATGTTTATTTGTTTATATTTAAAGTCACAATTATAGCATGGCCGGGAACAACACTAGTGGATCTTGAGGGGTGCCTAACACCTTCCCCTCGAGATAATTTCTAGCCCTTACCTGAACTCTGGTTTTCCAACTCAAAACCCTTAGTGTCCTAATGCACTTAATCATTAGGTGGTGACTCTTCAATTCCAAAAATCCAATTCCTACACGGGAATAGAGTTGTCTTCCCGAATGTCGTAAACCCAATTTCGCTTTTAGAGAAAAAGGGAGCGTCGACACTTATCATTGTAGAAGGTAACGAAAATCTGTGTTGGATTATATGTTGGTTGTTAATATGCATTATTAGTTTTCCTTCTTCTTCTGGTTCATCGACAAACTAGTATGAATTTATATGAGGAGGGGGTAATTGTTGCAGCATTATAAATTCTGAAGCAGCTGTAATGTTAGAAGGTTGTTGCTCGTTGTCTACTTCCATTATTGGTTGTCCTACTTCATGTTGATAATCAGCAAAAGGTTCTGAATCTATTGCATATGCAAGAGATTGTTTGAATGCTGCAGATTCTGAAGGTTGTATTTTTTCGATGATGAAATGGCAATTCTTGTAGGGTGAATCAGCTGTAAGAAAATGTATACAGGTACTGAGTTCTTCATCTGAAGTTACAAGCATTCCTTTGCTTGTATTTAGTTTGATATCAAACTATACTTTTAGTGCATTTCTGGTTGAATCAATATTTACAACTTTACTAATTTTCTTCAGGAAAGTATTGAATGATATGTACTTATTAAGTAGAATAAGTTTTGTATCATGATCCAAGTATTTGAAATCAGGAATCCAATTCCCATTGAATATTATAAAAATGCAAATCAAACTCATCCTGCAGATTCATGTTTAGTGGCAAGTATTAGAAAAGTGAACAGAAAAATTTTTAGGTTGTTTGTGCTGAAGTTTTACAAATGAACTAAATCACTTAGGCATCTTCTGCTGAAATTTTTTGGAAAAAAATGTATGACATAATTAATGAATCCTGCACAGAAAACTTCAGCTTATTAAGTGCAGAAGTTTTTAGAAATAAGCTTAATAACTTCAGGATATCAGCTGAAGTTTTCTTGAAAAAGCTGCATGACAGGGGTTCATGAATGCAGGGGAAAAAACTTCAGCTCATTAAGTGCTAAAGATTTTGGAAATGAACTAATAACTTTAGCTCATTGGGCTGAAGTTTTAGCAAATGAATTCAACAAACTTGAGCATGTTTCAGCATTAATTACATAGTGTATAGGAGTAACCTACACAATTAAAGTAGTAATTATATTGCGTTGGGGGTATGTGTTAGTGTAATAAGTGTAATAATTAAATTCCTATCACATTCATGCACGCTTTTCATTAGACAATGTTTAAAATTCCTCTTTGCCTTTTCATATACCATGCAGAAGTTTTTTTTCCCTATATAAGAACGCTATTCCTTGTGAGTTTATTCACTCAAACACATATATTTTAGCAGACATAAAATACAAAAAGGAGAAAAATGGATGTTGTCATCAGATAAATAATGGAAGGAATCAAGCATGACATTATAGAGGCTTTTGAGCTGAAACTGGACGAGTGTCACGACCTAGATTTCCCACCCTCGGGGATCGTGATGGCACCTACTCGTAGAAGCTAGGCAAGCTACGAAATCATATACTCCTAACTCTTTTATTTGAAATCCTTTTATGAATCATAACAACAAGCATTAAGTATTTCAATAACAATGGGATATGAAATTAAAGCGGAAGACTTAAATTAAATAAGCTAACAATAATGCGGAAATCAACATATGCCTCTACCCAAGAACTGGTGTCACAATATCCACGGACTACTAAGAGTACTAAATACAACCGTTTGAAAGAAATATAACACTATTTGTTTTGAATACATGAGATAACAGAATGAAATATAAGATAGAGGAGACGTCAGGCCTGCGGATGCATGCTAGGCTACCTCGGTGTCTCGGTGGACTGAAGGCTGGCTCCCGAACTACTACTGCGCACCAAATGCTACTCCGAGATCTGCACACAGTGCAGAGTGTAGTATCAGCACAACCGACCCCATGTGCTGGTAAGTGCCTAGCCTAACCTCGGTGAAGTAGTGAAGAGGCTAGATCGGATTACCACATAAACCTGTGCAGTTTTATATATATATATATATATATATATATATAGCGGAACAGAGATACAGAGATAACCAATCAATATGAGAGGGGGAGCATGATGTAGGGAAGGTAACAATTTCAAGTAAAATTCATCAAGTAGTGTAGGAAGCAACATAACTCAGACATCAATAAAGAATCAGAAGCAATAAGTGCACGGCATCACCCTTCGTGATTTTACTCTCGTCCTCACTAAGCAAAGATATAATAAAATGTGCACGGCATAACCCTTCGTGCTTTTACTCTCTTTCCTCACATATAGTCAATAGAATCGACACGGAATAATACATCGTGCGGCACAGCATCACCCGTCGTGCTTTACACTCTTTCCAACAATGCACGGCATCACCCTTCGTGCTTTGACACTCTTCCTCACCCAAACAACAATCACAAACGAGGGGCAAGGTAATAAACAGAATAATAATAGAAATGAACACAATTAAATAATTAAATCCTGGCAAGGGTACAAAATCAATAATCTCAACATTCGGGCAAGGGAAATAATCAACAAAGCAACAATATCCCGGCAAGGGAACAATTTAATAACTCTTTCTCTTTCTTTCACTTTTATTTCATAACTCACTTTACCACTTGAGCCAATACTCCAATGGGTTCAATCATCTCATATGATTTCACAATTTGTAATATAACTTGAGTCAATGCTCCTCGATGTTCAAAGGTCACAATTTTCTTCCACAATCTTTTCACAACAAATAGGAATCATCACCGAGGCAATAAAGATATAACGAAATTAAGATATTCACAATTTAAAGACTCACGATCATGCTAGACACCAACATATAGATACTCGTCACCATGCCTATACGTCGTACTCAACAATTAGCAAATAGGACTCAACTCCTAATCCCTCAAGCTAAGGTTAGACCAAACAATTACCTCAAACTTCCACGGCCAACTCAATCCTCAAAAACCGCCTTTCCTTTTGAATTCGGCTCCAAATCAATTGTATCTATACATAAATGGCTTCATAACATCAAATAATGCTAAACAATTCGAATCCAATGTCTAATTATAGCTTTCCAATCATTCTTCCCAAAACCCCAAAAATCAACCCCGGGTCCGCTTGGTCAAAACACGATGTTTGGACCAAAATCAAATCCCCCATTTACCTACGAGCCCAAATATATAATTATTTCCATTATTCGACCCCAAAACAAGGTCTAAATTACCATTAATCAAAAAATCCTAGTTCTACCTAAATCCCTAATTTTCTACCCGTAATCACATGTTTTAGGCCTAAAAACTCAATAGATGTTGATGAAAATGGGAGGAAATGAGTTAAAAATTACTGACCCAAGAAGTTTTGGTGAAAAAGTGCTTCAGGGATCGCCTAGGAGCTCTGGAGAAGAAGAAGTTTTGTAAAATTTTGAGAAGTCCCATAAGTGTTCTGTTTTGGGTTTTTAAAATAACTGGGCAAAATGTCCCTTCACGTTCGCGATGGGTCAGGCTATTAGGCCTTCGCGTTCGCGAAGCTCTAGCTTCTCGATCCTGCATTCACGTCCTTCAGGTCGCGTTCGCGTAGGGTTTCTACCCCTACCCCTGCCCAAGCCACTTGACCTTTGCATTCGCGTAGCCAGGAACGCGTTACCGTAGCCAGGAATGCGTTCGCGACCTGGTCTACGCGTTCACATAGAAGTATGTTCCTTCAGAAATATTTAATTCATCGCGTTCGCGAAGGTCCTCCCGCGAACGCGAAGAAGGGCATATCAGAACTGGAAAACCTGCAACTTTTATAAGTCTAAAATCATTCTGAAACACCTCCAAATCACACCCAAGCCCTCAGGGCACCTAACCAAACACATGTACTAAACTCAACAACATCATACAAACTTATCCGTGCAATCAAATCGCCTAAATAACCTCAAAAATAATGAATCAAACCTCAAAATCAAGAACTTTTCCTCAAACTTCATCAAGTTTCAAATTTAGAAATTCAAATTCGAATCACTTCATACGACGTCCGTTTTTAACCAAATTTTACAAGAAGGGCTTAAAACATATATAAGACCTAAACCGAGCGCCGGAACCAAAATACGGGCCTGATACCATCGCTTTCTAATCAGATTTCATTTCTAATTTTCTTAAATATTTTCAGAAAACAATTTTTCTAAAAAATTTATTTCTCGGTCTCGGGACCTCGGAATTCGATTCCGGGCATACGCCCAAGTCCCATATTTTATGCAAACCCTCTAGGACGTCAAATCACGGGTCTGGGTCCGTTTGCCCAAAATATTGACTAAAGTCAAATTTATTCATTTTAACATCAAAACTTAGCATTTTTCACAGGATTTCATATTTAAGCTTTCCGGCTACGCGTCCGGACTGCGCACACAAATCGAGGCAACTATAAATGATATTTTCAAGGCCTGGGAGACACAGAATTCAATTAAAAACAGGTGATGACTCTTTTGGGTCGTCACAATGAGCTCATAGACAAGTACGACAGGGAGCTGGAAGAAATTAACAACAAGCTTGATACGCTTGTGATGTATACAAGATTTGATAATCTTGCTGATGAAGATGCTCGTCCACCTGGTAATGACGACAATGATGATGATGATATGGACAATTAGTTTTTCTTTTTGTTATTATGTAATTTAATTTATGTTTTTTGATGTTTAATGAAATGTTCAGTTTTTGTTTTAAGTTTTTTCTGAGTTTTTTTTAATATTAATTCTATTCAAACTCGAAAATAGCAGAGGAAATGAACTATATATAACTTCAGCAGGAATTAACAAAAACTAATCCGAATATTAAGCATTTTTTGGTATGATATTTTTTCAAAAAATAATAATAATATACACAGTGATTGATGAAAACTTCAAGCATAAACAAAAAATTCTTTTTAAACTTATAAAATAACAGAACAATTAACAAAAACTTATCCGAAAATTACATATTGCATGACAAAATATTAAACATTTTTAGCAGATGAACTAAAAAAACTTCAGCATAAAAAAATTATATGAAAATATTTTACATATTTCTGAAAACATAAGAATTTTTTGGTACGAAGTTTTTCCAAAAAAATGATAATAAAATACATAGTGCAGGAGGAAAACTTCAGCAACTAAAAAACTTCAGCATCAGTGCTGATGTTTTTTACGCAATATGAAATTTTAATTTATATTTTTTTTAACCCAGTGTAGGAGGAAAACTTCAGCTCCTCCTGTTGAAGTTTTTAAATACTAACTAAAAAACTTCAGTACATATGCCGAAGTTTTTTGTGCAATATGAAATTTTAATTAATGTTTTATTTTTTTTACCAGTATAATAGGAAAACTTCAGCACCTCTGCCGAAGTTTTTTGTGCTCAGGTGTTTTAAATATTAAAACACTCATGTAATGTTTTAATATAATTTTTTCTTCGTTGTGTTATTTGCCAGCTCGTTTTGCTGAATTTTTTAGATATGAACTAAATAACTTCAGCTTGTTTCAGCATATTTGTCGGATTAGAATGTTAGAATTCATTGTCAAACAAATTTAGAATGGAAATTCAGCATATCAGTGAAGTTCGTCAAACAACTTCAATCAATCAGAAAACATATAATTCAAAAACTATTTTGAATTCTGGAGATGAATTAGAATACTTACAATGTATTTTGTAATTTGAATTTGGAATTTGAATCTGGTTGCGAGAGGCGATCTCAGGAGAGACGGACTGATGGAGGAGATACAGAGGAGATCTGGAATTTGAATCTGGGTATGCTTGATGCAACTTTTATATGTTTTGGAAAGGGTATAATGGTCATATTGTTACGGATTTTTTGTTAGTTGGATACGAAATCAATAGTTTTTAAAAATAGGATATAGGTTAAAAAGTAACATTAAAATAGGGTACGGTTGCAAATCGCGGTACTTCAGGCCCGTATGCTGAAATTACGCGAAAAAATGGGTACACTTGCAAATTTTTTTGCAAAGCAGGTACAAATTAAAACGTAAAACGGGTATAGTTGCAAATGCCCCAATTTAGCCTCACGCCCAGGGAACGGCCCACTACAAGAGGTAAATGGCCCAGTTGCTTTGGACTGACCCTTGGAAGCATCGGGCACAGACCGAGCCCCGAACCAGGGTGCTAAATGTTAAGTGGCCAGTCGGAGTCCTTTGCCAAGCTTATGAAAATTATATCTCTCCTCTTCAATTTAGTCTAAAGTTGTGTCGACTATAGATTCTGTATCCTTTGCCAAGTCTATGAAAATTTTATCTTCCCTTCAACTTCGTGTGAAAATGTCTCAACTATATATTCCAAACATTCTTACCTTCTATCAATACCGAATGATTGACCGAACCATTCTTACCTTCTATCAATACCGAATGATTGACCGAACCAACAATTTCATACAGGTAAAGTCAAATTTGTCTTTCTAATCGACTAGTGTTAGAGTGGCAAGAACTTCAATGAGCTGTGGAGCATTGTAATGGCAAGTCAGCTACAGCAAACATCTGCAAAATCACTTTAGCTGGGCAGTCCACTATATACGGCAAGAGAGGAATGCAAGAGTTTTCACTGGCAAACAGAGATACTCTCAGATTTTAGTGAAGATAATATTATGGTGTAGTATGAAACCAAAACTAGCCAGGATGGTGCAGGCTCTTAACTTTTATCTTAAATAGTCTGATAGGATTATGTAGTCGTCTAGTATGGGGGGTATTAGCTGATGCTCTCTCTATAAGCTAGTGTTGATGTACGGGAGATTTTTTTGCGTTGAGCTGTAAATATTATCTATTGGCAATAAAATTGTTTATTTACCAAACAAAAAATGTCTTTTGGATTATCAATCTTCCCATCAAAAGGTACAGTTCTGTTTAGATTTATAAAATTCAATAGGTCATCTGATCAAGTTTAAAACTTTCATAGTTTCTTAGATCAGTAGACACTCTCCTGCAAAGAGAACAGTAAGCTAAAAGATATTAAAACAACGCAACTGTATGTGAATGGGGGTTTCAAGGTGCAAGTATGTTGATGTAGCAATGGCGAATTAATGAAGCAGCGGTAGGAAACTCAATAACATCTAATTTACGAAGATGGTTGACTGTTGATCATTCGCTGAGTTACCCTGCCCTAAAATCTGTTATAAATAAATATTCCTCTGACCGCACCGTGTTGCACTACTAAGGAGCCCTTCAACATTCTCATCCTCTTTTTATAAACTAAACAAATTCTTAAATTTAAAGCATAGATCATGCTAACAGACTAATTTTAGAAAATAACAAATATGCAGGACTTCACATCACATTGCAACACATCTAGAATAAATCACCTGCCCTTTTTATTTCTACGGGTGAATTTGAACATTGAACTCCCAAAGCCTTTCCCAGTTCATAGACCACTTATCTTGAGTGCACTAATACAGCATAATCTTGATATTCTAAAAATCTACTACAATTCAATCAGCCATCACATTTCATATATATAGATTTCAATGTCTTACAAGACGCAGGCCCTTGTGCACTTCATACAAATACAGACCTTTAACAAGTCCAGGCAAGACACCAAAATTAGACGTTTAAAGGCATGGCATGAGAAGACATTGATTGCATGATCATTGGACCTTTTCCAGAGACATGGGAATGACACAAAAGCACAGCTAACAGATTGAGCAGGTTATGATGTCTAAACAAGCATATAATGTTCTCATTTACCAAAAAAAAAGCAGCAATTCAACTTTATTATTCAAAATCACCCTTTTAACTGCCACAATTGCATTTGGTATAAATGAGAAGAATATACAAAATAGATCAGCTCTTTGTAAATTGTATTTTACTTCCAAAGTCATTCCTCAATTAACTGCCACAAGTACTCTTTGTATAACAAGGGAGCTAAAGGAATTCTAGTATCATCCATACCAAGAATGAATACCAGCAGAAATAAGGCGAAGAATGAGTAACAAAAATTGTGTTGCAACCAACAAAGCTTTTACAGCATACAAAATCATTATCAGCAAAGCATTATTAGAGAACTCAGTTATAGGCTCATACCAATTCTGCTTTCTTCAACCAACAAAATGAACTCTACATATTTTTACCCAACTGACACTTAACTAGAGCAAGCACCATTGTTGATGCTTCTCAATCAACACCACTTAGGCCAGATTAAACTTCACTATAACCCTACTAAAGTAAGATGACCTGAAGTATCACACATATTTCTGTTTGCCAAAGGAAAAACTGTCATAAAACCGACCAATTTCAATACCAACCGCTTGCATAATCAATAATATTCAACATTAACACCACCTTCATTGAGCTATTTTATGCATCTAACATGAACAGACAGTAATCAGTAGTCACAAAAAGCACACAAACCACATTAACATGGCAATCCGAAATAACTCAGCGATATGGCAATAGGCATAAAGCCACAAAATGAGCACAACATGGCACTACACAATATGGCATGCGATTTGTAAGGTAATATCTCATCCAATTGAACCAGAGAAAAAGCACAGAAATATCCGAATGTATTTCAAGACAAAAACCCAGTAATATCAAGTTTAAACATCCATTAATAATCAAAAACAAAACTGAAAGTAACTACTACACCTTAATCCCAAACTAGTCGAGAACCGGCCATATGAATAACATCAAAAACTACTAAGAATAAGCAAACCTAAGCAGTGAGCACAACAGCACCACCAGCCTCCTTAATCTTCTTCTCAGCATTCTTTGAAATGAGCTTAGCCTTCACCACCACAGCCTGATTTTCGGGCAAAACACCTTTACCCAAAACCTTAAAGTAACCGTACTGGGTAACATCAATCAAAGGAGCAGTGCCGTTGCTGCTCTGAGCCTTGTCCTTCACCTCTTGAGGAACAAGTGACCAGAGATTGTCGATGTTAATTGTTGGGCAATGGAACTTGTTGCGAAGCTTGTGGAAGTAACGCATACCGACCTTTCCGAAGTAACCAGGATGGTACTTGTCGAAAAGGATACGGTGATGGTGCATACCTCCGGCATTACCACGACCACCTGGATGCTTCCTGTGCTTACCGACACGACCGTGTCCGGCGCTGACGTGGCCCCGCTTCTTCCTGTTCTTCTTGAATCGGGTCGTCATTTCTGCGTCGGCTGCGAAAGAGGTAAAGGGGATAGGGAATGGGGAACTAGGTAAAGAGCCCTAGAGGAGTGTGGCGAGTTTAGGGTTTCAGATATTTATAGATTGAAGAAATTTTCTGGGCTTGGGCCTGGCGAAGAAGTTTGGTCTTGGGCCTACTGCCCTCACACGTGTTATATTATCCACTGCCATGTGTTTTGTTCTTTTGAATTTGAGTTTCTCTTTCCGAATTAGATGTGCATTTGGACATAAGAATTGTAAAATCTAAAAAAAAGAAGGGAAAAAATTTTTAAGTGAAATGGCCTTTAAAAATTAGATTTGTGATTAAATATGAATATAATTTTGGGCTGTTTTTGAATTTTTTTTTAGTGATTTAAGTGAATTTTGAAAAACTGCTTTTTGGAGTTTTTCAAATTTTCAAAATATTCCAAAATTTATCTTCAAGTGAAAAAATTTCAAAAAAAAAGTGAAAAAATTATTATGTCCAAACGGGCTCTAGAATTTTCTATTACTCTTCTTAAGGTCCAATTTCAGCCGAAAACTAAAATAAACTAAACTATTATAGCATGTGAAATACTAAGATTCATAATACTAATATAGTAATCGACCAATGCATTTAACCTTAAAGAAGCTACATTAAGCAAAATATTCTCCTACGTTAGCACAGTAATAAATACGGATTTTGTTGAAGTTTCATTGTGTTTTTCATTACATTAGGAATATATATCTTTTAGTAGAAGTCTTGGTGATGATTTTTGGTAATCGACTTACCGAGTTTAAAAAGTATTTTAGTTGATTTTGCGCAGAAGATTGCTGTCCAGTTGACATGTCCATACACGTTATACTGTCTACTTGCTTGCTAATTTTAGGTATGATATTTGGTACAGACTACTGAGTATTCGCTTCCAACTTTAAGTAACAACTATGCACTTGTGTTGTAAAGTGTATTGATTTTTAAGGCTAGGAGAAAACCCATACTTGACACATCACTTCTAGCTCAAAAGAATTAGAAGCAACACCTAACAGCATAATATTACTCTTTCTGCAAAAAGCTATGTTAACTCCATTTGCATAACCAAATTCCCAAAACATGCCTACATAACGAACCAATACGACAAAGACTATCAAGGAAACAGGTTAGCTTCTCCCCATTAATTAAATAAATCAATCAGCTAGCAAGAACAATAAACATTTTTTGTTCTAAACTGAACAGAATACAGTAACCCAAGACCCGTGGATTTTAGAAACTAGTATACATAGTCCTATATGTATATAGCATCCTCTATTGGAGCAGGCACAGTAACTACCAAGGCCTTCTACCAAGAGGAATTACATTGGATCCAGACTTCTGGTCCCGGTTTCCAAAGCCACCTCGTCCTCTAGACCGGAAATTGCTCCCTGCAGCAAGAAAAGCAAAATCCAAATAAATCAACTACTTATCTTTATTCTTGTGTTGACAAGTTGGACTAATATACAAAATGGATTTAAAAGTTACAGAGTATTTAAACACAAACCTCCAGTGCTGTGAGCAGTAGATCCTGCCAATGCAGAAAGTTGAGGTGGAACAATTTGCCCTGCCTGCTGAAGGATCTTAATAAGCTGTCGGGTATACTTGGCATTTGCATGGGTGAAAAATGTAAATGCAGTTCCCGTGGCACCTGCACGTCCAGTTCTGCCAATCCTATGAATATAATCCTCAAGACTTGAAGGGAAATCATAGTTGACAACACACTTTATGTCCTTAACATCTGCATCAAATCAAACAATAACTCCAGTTACACCCAACTGGTGAAAAAAGTACAACATAACTTGCAACCTTATCCCTGCAGTACTGAGATCCAAGTGATCGTATGTAAGATATAACACATTCCTTACATAAATGTGCCCACCTTAACCTGGCAGGGATAAGGAGCAGCTCCACCACAACTTCCAAAATCAAATCCAGTGACACGATAATCTTGCATGAGTCTACCGGGCTGTCAGGGCAACCAGCTCCAAAACTGTGGATGGGCAACGTTAACCTCAACTTTACTTTAGACAAAATGACTTGAGGCATACCCTTTGTGGAAAAAGTCTAGGAAATTCAACAAAAACCGCCTCCCTAAGCTTAAAATTCCTAAAATATAACAAATGGATCTTCACTAATTGCACCATGAAGTTTACCACCTTCATTTGACACCTATTTTTCACTATACCAGTTCCCATTTTCCTTGTAATACCTATTTTTCACAACGGCAGTTGGCAATATTTTAAAAACCAACATCAATTCAGCTCAAAGAGACAACATATCCCCTTTATACCCACCACTAAACTTTCTAATGTAGAAAAGAACAATTGGCCATTCATTCAGCTTGAATGCTCAAATGCTCCACTGATTGGCAGTGTAGGGCGCAGGGTGCTGCAATAATACTAGGTCCCTGTAGTATCATTACCACCCAACAACTTTCTAAGTGTAGATAGAAACACAATCAGCCATCCAATTAGCTTGTGCGCTTTAAGGGGGGTGACGAGTGTAATACTCACAAGTGCCTGTATTATGAATTAAAATTTCAATTCCCACTAACTACAATGTAAAAATTTCAAGTAAGCCCACATATGTAAAAGAAGCTGTACACCTAATTTTACTAAGGAAATGAAGCAATGCGACCTTCGCACCATCATCAGTACTCTTTTTTTCAAGAGATCTCACAGGTTTCCTATTCTGAGGATAAGATATAGGGGCAAATCAGAAGAACACAAGCTATAAATTTTTATGTGATGCTTTGTCAACAGACATTAAACATTTTTCGAAAAGGATGCTATGCCATAAGACATTAAACATCACTTGAAATTGTATGACAAACTAAGAAGGCCGCATAAACAAACTCCACTAATGAGAATAGGGCTTCCTCCATACAGCTATAAATTTTTTGTGTGATGCTTTGTCAACAGACATTAAACATTTTTCGAAAAGGATGCTATGCCATAAGACATTAAACATCACTTGAAATTGTATGACAAACTAAGAAGGCCGCATAAACAAACTCCACTAATGAGAATAGGGCTTCCTCCATACAGCCTGTATAACCTTCTTTTAAACCCAGGTTGCCTCAAACTGACTGACCCCTATCTAAAAACTTTATCATTTACCAACAACCGCAAATCAAGGCAATCTTATCATTGACCTTGATTGGAAACCTCTTTCAGCACTATACTTTCCAATATATCCCAACTTGAAAAATGTATTCGGATAGTCCAAATTAATGTCCGACCTCTGGTTTCCTTGTGACCAAACTATCCAATGCAGACCAGAAAAGGGAAGTTAAGACGTGCTACTAAACCAAAATTTTTACATTGGGGACATTCTGCTCTACGAGGGATTCCTCTCCTTTAGAAGTGTGTGAAAACATTCAAATTCCCCTACGTTATTACATCATCATAGTGCTCACTGTAAGAGCGGATTCTCCTATTTAAAGGTCCCTCCAATTTTTTTGAGATTACTGAAGAGTTGGTCACATAATACGTTAAGGAATTACTAGTAAGTTTCTGCATTTAATTCAACTAATTGTTCTGATATTGACTTCTACCAAAGTTCAACTAATTGTTCTGATATTGACAGTTCCGAGAAATCCTATCTTCTCCTGCTCACGTGAGCAAAAACATTGATTTTCTGTTACTGTGGTTAACGCACCCCTAGATGCATCCCAAACCTATGTACCCAAACCACAGATCACTAACCCAGGAAAGTTGACAGCAGCCGGAGACTCGTTTCCTCTAGTGTGAAAGACCTAAATGGACAGACTAAAAAATCGTAATCCTAAACATTATTGATCCTACCAAGACCACGTGCAGCAACATCAGTGGCAATCATTATGGGACTTCTGCCATTTTTGAATTCAGCCAGGACCCAATCCCTCTCATCCTGGCTTTTATCGCCATGGATGGATAAAGCTGGCCATCCATCCATTCTCAACTGTCTTGTCACTTGATCACATCCTTTCTTTGTTTCTACAAATATTAGGATTCTGCTGCCATCCATCATTTCTTTCAAAAGCCCAATCAACCTGTGAAATCATAAAACCATGACCATGAGCAATCAAGTTTGAAGAGGGAAATCATAGAATAACATGTGGGTGGCTATTAAATCACACCTTCTATACTTCTCTAAATCTGTGACAACTTCAACGATTTGCCTTATGGATTGATTTGCTTTCAAGTCTGGAGACCCAATGATGACCTGACAATTTAGGCATGTTTAAACACATTGCAAAACATCTTTAAAAACAGTGATGTTACTTGTGATGCACTTGTATGTTAACACACTATAAAGTCGATGCATTATAACATGGCATCACTGCTTACTTTATCAAAAAGAATATGGCATCACTACTTACCTTATAGGGATTGCGTAGAAACTGCCGAGCCAGGCTTTCAACCTCTTTCGGCCAAGTCGCACTCCAATACAAGGTTTGTCTATCTGGTCTAATCTGTAGCATCATGAAGAAATATTTTCAACCTCAGACTCTGAGCTTCTCCTAGAGGACTTTGCCATGCAATAATTCAATCACAACCAATAACGAAACAGAATACAACCAAGACAAAATACATCATCACAACAACAACAACCCCAACCCAGTGAAATCCCACAAGTGAGGTCCGGGGAGGGTAGTGAGTATGCAGACCTTACCCCTACCCCAATGAATAAAGGTAATTCGAGGCTATTTCTTTCAGATTCTAATATAAGAAATAGAGAATACATTTTCAACCCCTTTTGAGCAAAAACATAGATAATTGGAGGGTTCGAGAAACAGCAGAACAAAATTAGTGCACAGTCAAACAAATAGGGAGAAACAAACATATCCTTACGAAAGATCCATCTTTCACCGCATAGCCATAGAAATGCAGAAGTTCAGCATGCCATGTACGGTTAAATCCTGCATTAAGTTAGATGAGAAGACCAGAAGCCATCTGACACCAGCCCATCAACCAGGCAATGTCCGGGAAGATACTGATGGAATTGTTGCCAAATTTTAAGGCAAACGGCAGTGCTGAGTACTTCCATCAAAATACCTCTAAACTCCATTGCATTGATAACTAGACTATTAAAACCTCTTCAATGACTTGGAAAAGAAAAGTTACATGAATGTGTTGAGTATCTCCAGTCCATTACCCCTATTTATCAACAACAACAAAAAAAGGTAGAATCTCCCTTACCCCTTTAAAATTTAAAATATTTCAATGCTCCCCGAAATTTAGCTATCAGGAAAATTTCCATATTTAAGGAGCAAAATCAAGCATGTAAGAAACTCAGTCGAGAAACCTCTGCCTCTCACATATTATTCATGGTTAGTAACATCCACAGACTAAGTCAAACAAAAAGATAGTCATTATGCAAGTTGAGTAATTGTAGCTACCTGGCTGCAGGATGGCCCAAAATAATATCCTTACTTTCCACTACAGTGGACGAACATGATGAAGTATTGACACAAATGAGGGCCCAAAATGATATTGTACGAAATTACAGATTGTTGTGCAACTAAAATCATAAAGGAAAAAAGAAAGAAATGAATATGCATGCCTGGGAAATTATTTTCCTGATTTGAGGCTCAAACCCCATATCCAGCATTCGATCAGCCTCGTCCAGTACGAGATAAGTCACTCTTTTCAAGTTTGTATGTTGAGCTTCCAGCATATCTATTAACCGACCAGGGGTTGCAATCACAATTTCAACTCCTGATATGAAGTTTCAGGTTTTAAACCAGTTCGGCAAAAAAGGATTCAAAACAAACAAGTTAGTAACAAACAAAGAAACAGAAAACCTCTTTTAAGATCACGGATTTGAGGTCCTTTTGGGGCACCACCATAAATGCAAGTACTACTAATGTTGGCACGCGATCCAAATTTGACAGCTTCTTTTTGAATCTGAACAGCCAATTCTCTCGTAGGTGCTAATACTAGCACGATTGGGCCATCACCATGTGCTGGATTTGTGAGGGAGAAAAGATCAAGATGGAGCCAGTCAATAAAAAGCAGCAAGCCAGTCTACACAATCAAAAACAAACAGGAAACACCATACTAACCCAACCGTTGTGCGCGGACATGGACCAAAGCCGGCAATAGATATGCCAAAGTCTTCCCAGAACCAGTTTCAGCAATCCCTATTAAGTCTCTGCCCTTTAAAGCCATTGGCCATCCTTGTGATTGGATAGGTGTTGGCTCAACAAATCCTAATCTTGAAATAACCTCGAGGCAATAATCTAGCACACTAATTCAATCAGACAAATTTCAAAAGATTTAGCTAAATCATCAATACATTTAGGTCTCCAGAAGTAATACCAGGAAAGTTTGCCTCATGGAACATCTGAATTGGCCTAGGGACATCATGGCCTTCAACAGTAATCTCACGCCGTGCACGATAAAGAGCAACATCCTCTTCAGTCATTGCCCTCACAGAGTGATGTTCAACATAAAAATTCTTCTCGAAGGGTACCAAGTTTCCAAAGTCTGCCTTTGGAAGAGTAAGGTTGTCTAGATCATCTCGCGAGCTCCCATGCCTACCTCCTCCTCTCCCACCACTACTACCACGGCCTCCACCCGAACTAAACCTTCCACCTCCACGTCCACCACTGTAGCCTCCATCAAAATCCCTACCTCCTCGCCCACCACTCCTACTTCCAGTGTTGTTTGACCCCGCACCAAATCGCCCAGGCCGGTCTCCCATACCACCGTTAGCCACTCTGTCACCTCCAAAGCCACTGTCACGGCCCATAGCAGCCCCTCTTGAAAAACCACCTTCAAAAGGTGAATACCCATTGAACCCGCCACCAACAGGTCCAGATCTACCTATTCCACTACCCCCTCTAGCACCAGAGTCCATAGGCGGTGCTTGAGGACCGCCATAAGGAAGGGGCTCACCACGACCGTAGCTAGCCGCAGCTCCACCAGGCATAGGCCGAGAATATATATGAGGTGGACCCACTAGGTCACTGCAATCGGAGAAACACAAGCAAATAGTGAATACCCCCAATCACAAGATTCAAACTTTATTGCCAACAGAGTTATCTATGCTTGTATAGTTTATGCAGAAACATAATAATCCTGCGTATAAATTACGAAGTGAATGTGACAACATAATAATAACAATAATCTTGAAATAAACATGTACCTGCGACGCTGGCGATAGGAGCCTGAGTCGCCATATCTGGAGTCGTAATTAGAGTAGCTCATGGTCGCAAAAGAGAATTAGGGTTTACGGATTTGAAAGATGAATGGGAGGCAAAGAAACTGGATTTTCCTCTCTAATCGCCTTTCCTTTATGCTTGTATTTCTGTCTCACAAATGTATAGGAGATATTTTCTCAATATTTGTTAAAGTCGGTAATAGTTTTATTCTACTGGAGTACCTTTTTCTTTTTTATTGTAGTTCTCTCTTGAGATTCCGAGTTCCTTTGTGTTATACACTTTTTTTCTTTTTCTTTTTTTGCGGGGGGGTGGGGGGTGTGGTCAACAAAAGATTTGTCTCTATTAATTAAGGAGCAGTGTTACAGGTAGGTGGTGGTACATTGTTACAAAGAGAATCTAGTACATATTCTAAACCACATGAGGCGGTTGCACTACTTTGCATACAAGAAGTTGCACTACTTGGCATACAAAAAGATGGGGTAATAGCAGTGTGTGGAACGCATCTACGCGTTGGTGTTTCCTGCTGATTATTCCGTAATTGGTATTCCAAAAAGGCCGGTGGATGCTCGATAATATTAAATGATTTGGGCTCCCCTAGTTGCTTCAGCAAGCACCTGCATTCATGCAAGATAGATGAGTATTGTTAATTATGATATCATAGTGTAGAAATTCTCTCTATCGTATCCACGTTGATTTCCTATAGTGTTAAACTATAACGTAGAGCAATTTGTAATCCTTTCGGCAAAGCACACAGCTCCATAGATAGAGGAGTGTGTGAGGTTCTGTTACCCGCAAAACCTATGATCCAATCACCTGTGGAATTACGAAAGACTCCACCAAATCCATTCAGTGTTGTAGTCCCACGTCCGGTGGATGCCATTTGACATTGATTGTTTCTGGAATCTTGATTGCTTGGGTTGATGAATAAGATAATAATATTTTGTTGCATGGTTTAGTATGTGGTCTATATTGGGCGTGTTTTGAATGGATTCAAAGATTAATTTGTTGCGAGTTTTCCAGATACGCCAAAGGCAGTATGGTAGGAGAAGGTTAGCCGGTAAATGGCTGGGAAGCGGTACGTCTAGAAGTAGAAGCTTATATAGGTTATGCAGTAGATCAAGATGGAGCGAAGGGATATTATAAATTATGGTCGAAATGTTTAGAGTCTGCCATAATTCATGGATAACGGGGCATCTTATGAGTAAGTGGTCAATATTTTCTTCATGTTGTTGGCACGATGGGCATAGTGGAGACTGTGCTATGTGTAACTTGGTTAAGTAAGCAGTTGTGGGTATCTGTTATGGCTTAGTAACCAAATAAAGTATCTTATTTTGGGTGGAATGGTTAGTTTCTATATCCACGTGTAAGTTTTTAAGTTTTGGGATAGATACATGGATAAATACATTGATTTAATTGAGACGACCCCGCTAGGGGCAAGGCCCCAGATTAGGCAATCGTAGGACTGAGGATTGTGTGTTATCGGGAGGTATATTTGGTCAATGTGTGAGAGTATTGCATCATGCAACTGGATCAAAATATTATTAGTATTTATTGTGTGGTGGGATAAGTATATGGAGAAGGTGCATATTGTTCACTTTGGGTTAGTGGCCCTTCAATCACACTTCTTAGTGTTAAATTGGGTGCTAACCATGGATCAGTCCAAAAATAGATATTTTTATCCGTAGCAATGTTCCATATAGAGTCGTATTGACAAAATTTCGAACCATGTAATACGGCCTTCCAAGTGTAGGACGTGCCTAATTTTATGTGTTTACCCATATATTTGGAAATGAGGAGGGAGCTCCATAGTGTAGTAGGAGAGTTGAATAGTAGTCATGCTAGGTTAGCTAGATGTGCATTATTCTTTACGGTGAGATTTTAGATGCCCAAACCTACACATGATTTTGGTGTTTGAATCGTATTCCATTTAATGAGGTGTAATTTACGTCTTTGAGTCGTGGTACCCCATAGAAAATTACGTTGGTAACGTCCCAATAGTGTCTTGACTCGTGTTGGTAGTTGGATAAACTGCATGATGTGGTTTAGTAGTGCATTTAGTGTGAATTTTATTAGTGTTAAACTGCCTGCCATGGAAAGCATATTTATTTTCGAGCCGGCTAATCTATTTTTAAAATTATCAAGAAGGTGTTGGAAGTCAGTCATGGTTGGTTTTGTAACAAAATGGTGAAGTCGAGATACTTTCCAAAAAGTGTTCTTTCTTTCATGTTAAAAGATGTAAGAACAAAATATTTGTCCAAAGGAGAACTGTGCGATGAGAAGAAATTTTTTGATTTGTTGTAGTTTATAGTCTAGCCCGAGTAGTGGGCAGACAGGTTTAGTGTTTCAATTATAAAGTGTACACTAGATTGAGTAATTTTGGAGGTGATTATGATATCATTTGCAAAAAGGAGATGTGATATTGGAGGACCATTATCGGATAATGTGATCGAAATTCATTGTCTATAATCAACCGCAGTAGAGATACAACGGGAGAGCATTTCTAGACATAGAATGAATATGTAAGGGATAGAGGATCTCCTTGTCGAACTCTCTTGTGGGGTTGAACCAACTCGTTCTAAAATACAATGTCAATTCAAAACCCTTAGGTTTAGTAAGAGATCACAAATTTAGGGAATTGGTGTTTATTATCCAAATGATTCCTGTAAAGGAAAGTAGCAATTAATTGAAGTGACTTCAGATAAGGAAACAAAATCTGGAGACTAAATTGTATTTTACAGAGATAAGTATATTTTGCTAGTCGAAAATGAGAGGAAAAGGAGTGGTGGGGGTGAGTCCCCTCATCATTGCCCCTTATCTCCTCAAAGATGACGGAAGAGGAGTTTTTTTTCGGCAAAATTTTTAACTAATACTTCAGAAATTAAAGAACCATTGAAAATTAATACTCCATTTTACTACGTTTTCTAAGAACATTTTAGTTTTCAGAAACCATCGTGTTTAATTGAATGTTTTCAAAAAAATATAAATTCTAAGTTTTTGGTAGAAAAATAATAAAACGATAGTGCAATCCTTTACTTCTCAGATCTGTCACTTAATCCCGCGCATTGTCAATTGTAATTTGTATAGTGAGTGTATTCTTAAAGTAAGAGTTAACATAAAATAAGTCTAAAGCATCGCCAAAAAGTAAAATTGTGTTTATAATTTTTAAGGAAGAAATAGCATTAAATAAAATGCATAAGGTTATGAAACAATAAAAGAAGAAGAAGAGTATTGCAGAGAAAAGTAGAGAGAGTGAATTCTTATTGATTTGGGATCAAATACAATGGAATAGAATTACCATATTTATAGGAGAAAAGTGACTTGGCCACCAAGTAACAAACCCTAAAATCTCTCTTAAATATTGACATTCACCTTAAATACAATTCTATTTATAACACACACACCCCTACCCTTGAACGTCTATTCAACAAATAATGTGCTACGTTAAAACCTCAACTGAAATAAAATCCGGTGGGAAAAAAATTCTAGTTAAGGAAAAAGAGTACACATATTTAACAATACGCCTTTTAGTTGACTCGTTAAAAACCTTACAAGAAAAATCTAGTAGGACAAAATCTTATAAGGAAAAAAGAGTATAAAGCGTATTAACTCCCCCTAATGAGAGCATCAATTCACATCTTTAAGCATTTGTATTTCAATCTTGTGAACCATCTTCAAAAGATCGTTGGTAGAGATTCGACAAGCAAATTAGTCATATTAACTTGAACGAATTTGTTTCACCTTGAAATCACCATCTCTGATATCGAGCTTTTGCAGCGGATTATGAAAAGGGGCTTGAAGTGTTCTGTGTTGTCTTTGGTCTGTGGTGTAATATGGAAGGAATGGGAGAAGATGACTTCGGATTCATAGAGGAATTTTTATAATGGTGTACCAGTTTAAGATGTGAATATGCTCGTGGGGAGGGTATGAGATAGTTCGTGGGTTTCGAGACAACATAGTCTCGTGAAATAAGGTCACTCATGATGAGTGCTAATTTAGGTTCGTTATATTTTGAATGGAGAGATTATTATTCCTAAGGCAGGTCCATAGTAAATTAGAAAAAGTTGGATCGGTTGGCAAGGGGTGAATTGGCATAATGATGGCAATGATCAGTTCCTTCAGCGTGTTAAGTTACACATGTGATTTGTGGCGGTACGTGCGAGGCTTGACAACTGCCGTAATTAATTTTATTGAGTGTCTTTCGAGTAGTATGGCATGTTATGTGTAGATGGATCCCAGAAGAATTATGGTGGTTTAGACCACTACTCGAGGTTTGTATTTTTCTGCAGCAATGGGAATTCAGTCATGTGTTGCAATAGTTCTCCTGAAATGAGTTAAGTGAAAGGTTTCTATGTGATGAAGTGTGTACCCTATTAGTGGTTCAGGAGTTGTGATGAAATTTTTGTACTTTTACGTATTGGCATGACTAGGCGCAGTGAGTAGCACGGGAATTTGGAGTTGAGAATCAAGGTTGTGGTTCGGTGTTGACAAGAATGTCACAAGCTCGGATGAGCAAAAAAGGATTTAGATGTTTAGAGTAAGTTGGTATTGTCTTTAGCATCACCTGAGCTCGGTGTCATGTGTAAGAGGCTTTGCGTACTGATGTGTGGATCCTTGATTCGCTTTACAACATTAGAATGGCCGGCAGTATGGGTGTGCAGACTTGTTACCTGGTGTGGAAGGTTGCGAGAGCGTATTCCACAGAAGATTGTATAAGTATGACTTGTAGTCACTTAATTGATCTAAGATTGAAACCAAGTAGGGATATTGTGGTACTATCACTAATGGGAGAATTTATGCCTGAAGGCGCTCGGTTCATTTGGTTTTGGATTGTGGAAGGTTGTTTTGAATTTGACGACTGTTTTTTTGTGTCAGGGGAAAAATGGGTATTGCGGATCCTTGAAAGGTTATTAGCCCAATAAAATACGGTTAGACTTGGCTTGAGGTTCGTGGATGGATTGAAATATTAATGTGGGCTTTATATCAGACAGAATGCATTTATTTCAGTATACAGTTGTTTACGGAGGAGTCTTCGGGCATTGGACGTTGTTTCCATCGTCTGCTATTCCGTGTAATCTCTAGTATACCATATGGGTTGTGAGACTGTATGGTTATTCGCACTCGTATTGAGATCCCATGTGTTGAGGTTCCGCGTAGCGATGGTATTACGTGAGCAGTATGGCTCTCATGATGCAGATCATATATCGCACCTTAGTCGTGCTTGAGTTTTGTGGCGTATGACGATATTTGTCTCCACAGGGATGGTATTACGCACTTGGCGTACTTGTGGTCGATATTCGGGTATTTCATAATTATGAGCATTTTAGCTCGGCAAGTATTTCCTTATAGATTATTATGTGTGGATCGGGTGGCACGCCGCCACGAGTATGTTGTTTGGATCAGGTGGGACGCCGCCAGGGGTAACATGATGGATTGGGTTGCACGTCGCAACGGTATCATGTGTAGATCGGGTTTCACGCTGCAATAGTGTGATGCTGAGTACAATTCACTATATCTATCCTCGTGTGTTTTGTTTCTCATTTTCTGAGGAAGGTTCATAACATCCTTTCGGTTGTTTAATTAGTTACATGGGTTGAGTAGTTCTTTTCGAAGTTCATTTTCCTTATGTATCACATTTGAGTTTGTAGTTTGTTGGCACATTATGGCATCATATGCGATTTTTGGCAGTATCTAAGGTGGCTTACTGCCTGAGCAACCTATACTGGGTGAGATGAGATTATAGGACATGGGATCAGTCGATCAGATTTATATAAGTCACATTAAAGAGTAAATATCGATATTCAACCCAGAATGAAGTAATGGTTCTTGTCGAGAGGAGAGACTCCATGAATTGTGATTCAACAGGTAGTTATGAGTTTCTACACATCTCTTACATTGTGGCAGCATTGCAAAAGTTGGAACATGACTTATATGTGTTGTGAGGTGTGTTGTGAGCATCAAATTCATGGGATTTAGGCTATTGTTATCAGATGATGTTATTATGGCCATATGAATTATGTGGTGCATGGTGTGGATTCATCAAAGGTATGAAATCATGTATTGGTGCATCGTGTAATAATTGATACAGTGTTTGTATGATGGAAATATGCCTGGCAGAGAATTCCGGATGTTAAAATTGGGCTCTAAGGCTTATTTGACTAAGTAAAATGCAAAATTCTTCGGACTGGCTCGAGCTAATGTGCTCAACTGGGTTGTGGCAGCACGGATAGGTTCATGAGATGTTAAACAGTGATTTTGGACAACTCCAGAGCGGTTCTTAGCACGTTTGAGGACGAATGTATGTTTAAGTGGGAGAGAATGTAACGACTCGACCAGTCGTTTTGAGCTATAATACGTCGTTAAACGATTTGAGGCCATGAGTAGCTTCACTTCAGGTATTATAATTTGTACGTATAGTCAGAATTGAATTTCGGGAAGTTCGGAGTTGATTCAGAAAGAAAATTCTAATTACGGAAGCTTAAAGTTAGAGGACTTGAATAATGTTGGACTTTTGAGTAAACTACCTCGAGATCGGGGTGTGAAGATTCCAACAGGTTTGTATGATGATTTTGGACATGGGCGTATGTCCGGATCGGATTTTGGATAACCCGAAAACGTTTTAGCGCCTATTGTGGAAAGTTGGCATTTTGGAAGATTTTTATAAATTTGGGGTTGAAGTGAATTTCAATGTTATCGATGTTCGTTTGGAATTTCGAGTATGGGAATAACTCCGTATGGTGATTCTGTTATTGGGAGCGCGTCCGGATGTGGATTTGGAGGAATGTAGGTCATTTCGAGGTCATTTGGCGAAAGTTAGAAACTTGAAGGTTTTTGGGAAGTTTGACTGGGAATGGGCTTTTTGATATCAGGCTCGGATTCCGATTCTGAAAGTTGGAGTAGGTCCGTAATGTCGAACGTGACTTGTGCGCAAAAGTTGAGGTCGATCGGATAAAATTTGATATGTTTCGGCATCGAATGTAGAAGTTTGAAGTTCTAACGTTCATTAAGCTTGAATTGGGGTGTGATTCATGATTTCGGTATTGTCTGGTGTTATTTGAGGCCTAGAGCAAGTTTGTGTTACGTTATGGGACTGGTTGATGTGATTGGACGGGGTCCCGGAGGCCTCAGGTGCTTTCAGGGTGGTTTCGGGCCAATTTTGGTTGAGCTGCTATTGCTGGTTTGTTGGTGCTGGTATTGCTCTTTGCAATGGCGAAGGGCCTCACGCGTTCGCGAAGAAAGAAGTTGAAATGGGGCCTTTTTGTTTTTCGCGTTCACAACATGAGGGTCGCTTCGCGAAAGGCTAGATAGTGGTGCTTCGCGTTCATGATCCCTGTCTCGCGTCATGTAGAATAGAGGGGAAGCTGAAGCAGGTTGTGCTTCACAAACGCGATGGTCTTGCCGTATTCACGAAGAAGAAACTTTAGTACTGGGTTTGCTAAGCTTCGCGAACGCGAGGGTAGTGCCGCATTTGCGAAGAAGGGTTGTACTGGGCAGTGAGTTGTTTTAAGACGGGATTTGGCCCATTTCTTTCATTCTTTCTTGGTTTGGGGTGATTCTTGGAGAGCTTCAAGTGGAGGTTTTCATCATTAATGGCAAGGTAAGTTATCCCACCTATTGTGAGTTAAATACAAGGTTTATATATGGATTTAGACATGAACATTTGTGAAAATTTAGGATTTTGAAGAAAAACCTAGAAATTGACATTTTACGATTTTGACCACGAATTTGAGCATGGAATTGGGAATAAATTATATATTTGTATCAGTAATATTATGGGTAATATTTATCTTTGATAATTTTCGAAATCCGGGCACGTGGGCCCTAGGGTTGCTTTATTGACTTTTTGAACAGAGTTGGGAATTTGTCTAAATTGATTTGTTATGAGTATTTGAGTATATTTTTATTGGTTTGCACATTGTTTGCTAAATTTGGAGCGATGGGCATCGGTTTGAGGTGTTATAGCAGCGTTGGAGCCGGTTATGGAACTTCGGAGCGAGGTAAGTCTCTTGTCTAACCCCGTGATGGGGAAATTACCCGTATGTGCGGTAATTGATATGTGTTACTTGTTATGGGATCTACGTATGCGCGAGGTGAAGAAAGTCCGTATGTAGCTACATTCATGTTATTATCCGGGTAGATTAAGGTCCACGCCATGTTATAACTGTACTATTTGAGTTATCTTTTGTCTATTAGATTCTTTGCTTCACATTGCTACTTGAGACTAGAATTATGTAGAGTAATAGACTCGCTATTGAAGAGATCGGACAAACTTCATGACTTGCCTTAGAATAATTGTACTCCTCTTACAAAATGTTCCCGCTATATATATGTTTCCTCGAAAAGTTTTGCTACAAAAATTATAACTCACACGTTTATTCGTGGGTGGGGTCAAGGACCCATTAAAGCTTCTCATGAAGCGGGCCATTCGCTTCGGCAGTTTAATAGATGCATCTATGGTTCTTGTCGTTCGAATCTTGGCAGTGCATAAACAATGATGGGATCGGACCGTTCGCCTCGGCATATATATAAAATATCCTCATGAAATCGTGCGTAATATTTAGCAAGAAGCCAGTGTATCTGTGAGATTTTTTTCCTGATTTGAAGGATGACGACCTGCTTGGTGAGGTCCACTATATATATACATATGCTCCAGTTGAGGAGGAATTTGCAAATTGAGAGCTTGAGTTTATTGTAAAGAGGAGAATTATACCACATATTTATACTTATTTATTTTATTTATTTACTCTGCCATATATTTATTTACCTCTTTACTATACCTGATATTATTGGTCCACTAGTAAGTGTTGATGTCGATCCCTCGTCACTACTCATCTGGGGTTAGGCTAGATACTTACTGGGTACACGTTGATTTACATACTCATACTACACTTTCTGTACATTTTTGTGCAGGTACTTTTATGCATGGTGGTCCTTTGGGCGGGGATGATGCGGGGACTTAGGTGAGCTGCATTCCATATTATGACCCGCAACCATTATAGTTTCCTTTAGAGTTATTTATATTCTTTCTGTCTAATTTATATTTCGGACATATGTTGTATTTTATTTTACAACCTAGCTGATGTTCATGCATTTGTGACACCGGATTTCAGGGCATTTATGACTTGTTCAGTAGTGTAGTTGGGAAATTATTATCATTTACTCTATAAATTTTATTTCTTATTATTTGATTGAAGGAAAAATTATGATTTCAAAAATATTAAAATGAGTAATTAAGTTAATCAAGTAATGTTGGCTTCCTTGATAGTAGTGTTAGGCTCCATCACGACCTTTAACGGATTTTGGCTCGTGACATTGGTAGCGATATCGATTATGGTTGAGGATAGCGGCGATGAGTGGTGATAATTAATAATATTGGGTGGTGGTGGTGATGTTGGTTGTGATTGAGGAAGGTGATGTGGGTGGTAGTAGTTTATAATGATGGGCGGTGCCGGCTATGGTTATTGATGGTGATGGGATGGTTGGTGGTGGTAGTTGAGGTGGGTGAATGTGTGGTTATGGTTGAGGATGACAGTTGTGGAGGTGATGGTGGTGATAATGGTTGCGGCTATGATTGAGGATATTAGTGGTTGTTGATAATGGTATGTGGTTGCGACAATTAGTAATGAATGTGGATGATAACATCTTAATGAAATTAAGTCGGTGTTATAGATCTTAATCATACAGAGCTATTCAGACCCATTAAGTGATTGTGAAGTAAAAAAAACACTTAATGATTAAGGTCTGACGATTAAGATTCAGACTTTAAAACACAAACACACTTAATGTCTAAGATCTTAACGATAAAGATTCAGACCTCCATTAAGTGAAAACAAATGAGGCCTTAGTTTTGCTTAGCTTATTATAATAGTGGATAAGTATTAAGTACTAAAAAATACTTTTAAATAAATTAATCTTTTAAATAAATAGATATATTTGCTTTAATAAGGTGCTACAACCTGTTTGGTAAAAAGTTCAAAAAATAGTTATTTTTGTTAAAATGGAGAAGGACGAATGGCCGAGTGCAAAGGAGATGTTGTTAGGGCCTTGGGTTTTTTTGAGACGGATAATTCAAGAATTACAAAAAAAAAAGAATTTTTGCATTCCTATACTACATATAAAACTTTATTACCCACCCCAATTAAGTTTTAACTTAATTACGTGGCCACATACAATTTATCAATTTTATACAAATTAGTTTTAAATGAGTATCCCTTTAAATTAGGAATCGAATAAGGAATCAGTTATTTCTCATCCATGTTTTCTCTCTCTCTCTCTCTCTCTCTCTCTCTGCACAATTGGTCTTCAAATTAAATCTGTCAATTAATAAATTTTGACGGTATTTGACTCTCCACCATTGACAACAACAAACAACAACAACAACATACCCAGTAAAATCTCACTAGTGGGTCACTCTCCATCATCGACAACCATTAAAAAAGTTTTAGGCTTTGAATTTGAATTTGAATTT
Source organism: Nicotiana glauca (assembly GCA_026770625.1). Taxonomy (NCBI): domain Eukaryota; kingdom Viridiplantae; phylum Streptophyta; class Magnoliopsida; order Solanales; family Solanaceae; genus Nicotiana; species Nicotiana glauca. The sequence goes on from MU674683.1 coordinate 40,912, forward strand.
TCAGAAATCATTTTTTGTTTGGATTGTGTGTTAGTGCAAACAATTGAAAATATTTTTTTGTAGTTTATATCTCAATTTTGAGGGTATTTGGTAAAGGTTAGACTTGATTTTGGCTGAATTTCAGATTGAAAATCGATGAAGAAGAAGAACGGATGACACACACAAAAAAAAATATATATATATACGAATGTTGTATAAAAGTTAAAAAATAGTTGTATAATGTATGAATCGACAACAACAACCCAGTATAATCCCACAAGTAGGATCTGGGGAGGGTAGGATGTCGCAGCATTACCCCTACCCTGGAAGGAAAGAGACTGATTCTGATAGACTCTCGGCTAAAGAAGGTGAAAGAAGCCCTGATAGCAAGTAATAGCAAGACAAATAGTTAGAAAACTAAATCGAAGATAGCAACAGACAATATAGAAGGGGTACCGATAACAAGTAATAACAAGATAACATATTTAGAAAACTAAATCCAAGGCAGCAAACGAGAATATGGACGAAGTACTGATATGAGCATGTGATTTTTGCCCTATGTGAAATACTCCTATAAAACTAAAGAAAATAGATTTTTTTTCAAATTGTTTGCAATTTTATAGAATTTTTGTAGGATTTTATTAATTGTCTGCATTTTATGCACATTTAATTTTGTTAAAATCATGAAAAATGCCCCCAAAAATTAAAAATATCATGCATTGTATATTAGATTGTGTTCATATTTTAGAATTAATTAGTTTATTAATCGCTTTATCAAAATAAAAATCACAAAAAATATCATTCATTTTATATTTTTAGCTTTTAATGTTAGATTAGTATTTCCCTTTTTATTAATTTAGGATTAACTAATTTTTATAAATATTATAAATAGATAATTAGTTTAATTTTACATATTAGATTAATTTAGGATTTAATTAATTAGAAAAAAGAAAAAAATAAAGAAAAGAAAAATAGGAAAGAATGTATTTTGTCTTGTTTAAAATTGGGCCTATCTTTAAAATTGGCCCAACTAATTTCACTCCCCAATTCCCTTTACCCATCCAAACTCCAACCCAATTTCATATAACCGGTCCAATTCCCTCTTCTTACCAAAACGACCCTGTTTCCCTGTTCTTCAATCACAGCCGTTGGATTCTTTTGATCATACAGCTCGGAACTAAATACCTTAAGACCTTATAACTGTTCGAAGACAGAAACCCCAAAACAGGTAGTGTTGAGGGATGATGAAGTCCCTAATGTAAGCAATAACCCATTGCTAGCTCACAACAACGGGCCGGTTATTGGGATGATTTGTGAGGACAAAGAGTTCAACCCAGTTTTGAAAGCTATCATTACTATTGCTTATGTTGAAAAGAAGCCCACAACGGCAGCGAAGAAAGCTAAGGATGAGAAGAAGAGTGACTCCGCTCCTCAGAATACAGAAAAGGTTGTGGAAACCAAGACAGGAGCGGTACCTCCTAAAGATACCATTCTCTATATTCCCAGAGCCCCTAGGAAAGAACACCTTGCATTGAGTCCTCCCAAAAGGTTTGAGAAAAACAAGGTCACGCTTAAGGTACCAAATGTGTATGTACCAAAGGGGATTTATGTGGTGCGAGGGCCGGTAATTTCACCCAGGCTGACTGAGCCTGTGGTTATTACCCGCGCATCACAGAATCCCATGAAGTAGGGATGTGCATCGGTCAGTTCGGTACGGTTATGAATATTATCGGTTTAGCATATCAGTTATCGGTTTACAAATTTGATAACCCGATAGTAGAACCGATAAGATATCCGTTATCGGGTATCGGTTAATCGATTAACGATCATTATCGGTTCGATTATCGATCATTATCGATTCGGTTATCGGTTTACCCGATAAGATAACTCAATCTAGAGTTAAGCAAAAAAGAAAATACAATTCACTGGAATTAAGCAAAAAAAGAGAATAATTCACATATAGTATACTAAAGACTTGCTCTAGGAGTAACAAGTAAGGTCTATGAAGAATGAAGATGAAGCAATTGAAGAGTGGGGTTGAGAAAGAATATGAGAGAATGAACTGTAGCCCCTAGCATTTGTATATACTTAAGGGTAAACTCATAATTTTATTAATTCTTATTGGGTTATCGGTTAACCCATTAACAAAATTGGTAAACTGATGCCCGAATCGATAACCCAATAGTAAAAAAATTCTAAACCATTAACGAACCGTTAACCCAATAACCCGATACCGATAACCCAATAAATAATTAACGGTTCGGATTATCGATTTTACCCTATATATGCCCAGTCCTACCATGAAGGACCCCACTGTCGTCCCCTAGAACTACAACAAAGCAATGGTGATGTACAAAGAAAAAGAAATCATGGGGGAAGTGAATGAAACAAACCCAACTGGGAAGTACCTCAACTTGGAAGAATTGAACAAGACCAAGAAAAAGCGTTTTCTGCTTAAAAATCCATTCAGTGTTGAAGAGGCAGAGGAATTCTTTCGAAAGATGAAAACCTCGGACTATGCTGTAATTGGCCAACTCCGGAAGTCTCCCTCCCAGGTCTCACTTTTGTCTCTACTAATAAGTTTGAATGAGCATCAGAAAGTGCTGTTGAAGACGCTTAATGAAGCATATGTTCCAGTCAAAACCACAGTTGAACAATTGGATAGAATGGTGGAACGATTTTTCGAAGTCAACCGGATCTCATTCAGTCGAAATGATTTGCCTCCTAAAGGGGTTGCCCATAATAAAGCTCTTTATTTGACCGTTAAGTGTGAAGGATACTATGTGAAAAAAGTTATGTTGGATGGCAGATCTGGGGTTGACATTTGCCCCCTCTCGACCTTACAAAGAATGGAAATTGAGGCTTAAAGGATTAGACCCAACAATGTTTTGTACGTGCTTTTGAAGGCATCAAGAGGGATACGATAGGACAGATTGATTTGATCCTAACCATCAGTCCTACGGATTTTGAAGTAACATTTCAGGTTTTGGACATGGACACCTCCTACAATTTTCTCCTAGGAAGGCCTTGGATCCATGTTGTAGGAGCCATACTTTCCACCTTCCACCAAATGGTTAAGTTTGAACACGAAGACCAAGAAATCGTGGTCCATAGAGAAGATGAGCAATCAATCTACAGGGACCCGTCAGTTCCATGTCTGGAGGCTAAAGAAGGTAGTGAGCACACAATCTACCAAGCTTTTGAGATCGTGGTCGCGGACCAGTGTGAGGAGGGAACCCCATGTCCTCAACCCTTCTTGTCAAACGCGTAAATCATGGTCACCACTGAAATGATCAAGCACGGTTACAAGCCCGGGAAAGGGCTCGGGGTATCTTTACAAAGCATCACAAAGCCCATCACTCTAATTGCCAGTGAGAAATTCTTCGTTATGGGTTTCCAAGCCACAGAAGCTGACGTAACATGGGCTAATAAACTTAATAAGAATGGGTGGGTCCTGCCTCAGCCGAGAAAATTGAGAACATTTGTGGAGCGATGAGGCAAATGTTATATGAGGCTCATATGGTCCAGCCGAGTGAAGGCTCAAGCATTGCTGAGGTGCAATCTGTGGGCCAAATGCCAAACTGCAAAATTAGAAGTCTACTCCATTCCCAGTCAAGCGGGAATCCCGGTAGTTCGGTCTTGCTATCTTTTCTACATTCTGAGTTATTTCAAGGTGTAACTCGAATGTTTTTAGTTTATTATCTTTTAAATTCCAATGTAAACCCTCCTATCTTCAAATTCAATAAAATAAAATCAATATTTCATCGTCTATGAATCTATTTCTTTATTCTTTCTAATTTTCGTTATTTTTCTTATCTCTCTTTTCATTTCTAATAACGCGAACTTAAATAGCATGACATGCTTGCAGACTTCATGACCAGATCCTAACACACTATCTAACTGTGAAATAATAAATCAAGAACCAGAATATGACGGAGATGAGGCTTTTAGGGAAACAAATAGAGAACTGGAACAATTTGAGAATAAGCCTAAGCCAAACTTAAATGAAACCGAGCCAGTTAATTTGGGTAGTTCGGAAGAGGTCCAGGAAACCATGATAAGAATTCACACTGATGAAAGAACTAAGCATTGATCCAACTTTTGTTCGAATTCAAAGACGTGTTTGCCTGGTCTTATGATGATGTACCCAGACTGAGTGTTGATTTAATGGCGCACAAATTGCCAACTCACCCCAGTTACCCCCTTGTCCAACAAAAATAGAGAAAGTTTAAAACAGTTATCAGTGACAAAATCAAAGAGGAAGTCACCAAATAGTTGAAAGCCGGTGTAATTCAGGTGGTCCGATACACCACATGGTTGGCTCATGTGGTCCCAGTACCAAAGAAAGATGGGAAAATGCAAGTGTGTGTTGATTATTGGTATTTGAACAAAGCAAGCCCCAAGGACAACTTTCCATTACCAAACATCCACATCCTTGTTGACAACTATGCCAAACATGAGATACAGTCTTTAGTTGATTGTTATGCTGGGTATCATTAGGCTCTGATGGATGAAGAAGATTTAGAAAAGACGACTTTCACCACACCTTGGGGTACTTATTGTTACAGGGTCATGCCATTTGGTTTGAAGAATGCCGGGGCAACTTACATGAGAGCTATGACTGCCATCTTTCACTACATGATGCACCAGGAAATTGAGGTGTGTATGGGTGATGTGATCATTATATCTAAGACGCAGGATGACCATGTGCGAGAATTGAGAAAGTTCTTTGAGCGACTACGTAAGTATGACTTGAAGTTGAATCCAGCTAAGTGTGCATTTGGAGTTCCATCTGGGAAACTTTTGGGGTTTATAGTCAGTCGGAGGGGCATCGATCTAGACCCAACAAAAATAAATTCTATTCGGGATTTGCCTCCCCCGAGAACCAAGAAAGAGGTTATGAGTCTGCTAGGGAGGTTGAATTACACTAGAAGATTCATTGTTCAGTTGACTTCCATATGTGAGCCTATATTTAAGCTATTGAAGAAAGATGCAGCGATTAGATGGACAGGTGAGTGTCAAGAAGCTTTCGCCAAAATCAAAGAATATCTATCGAATCCGCCAGTATTTCTCCCACCCAAACCTGGAAGGCTTTTGTTTTGTACTTGGCAATGTTAGAGAATTCTTTTGGATGTGTTTTCAAGAAACATGATGTGACCGGGAAGAAAGAACAAGCCATATACTATTTGAGCAAGAAGTCCACTAGTTATGAAACCAAGTACACTTTGTTGGAAAGAACTTGTTGCGCCTTAAGTTGGGTCGCTCAGAAGCTTAGGCATTAATTTTTGGCTTATACCACCTATCTCATAACCAGATTGAATCCTTTGAAGTACATATTCCAAAAATCGATGCCCACAAGAAGGTTAGCAAAATGGCAAATCCTGCTCACCGAGTTTGACATAGTCTATATCATCTGCATGGCAATGAAAGCTCAAGCCTTGGCGGATCACCTAACTGATAATCCTGTTGATGATGAATATCAGCCTTTGAGTACCTACTTTCTGACGAGGAAGTAAATTCAGTGGAGGTAATTCCAGAAGACACAAATGCTTGGAAAATGTTCTTCGACAGAGCTATGAATGCAAAAGGTGTTAGGATAGGGGCAATTTTGATTTCGCCCACTAGTCAGCACTATCCGGCCACAGCCCGACTTCTATTTTTCTGTATGAACAACATGCCAAGTATGAAGCCTGCATTATAGGCATGAACATGGCAGTCAATTAGGATGTGGAAGAACTGCTAATCATGGGAGATTCTAACTTGATTATCCGACAAGCTCAAGGTAAATAGGAAACCCGAGATATCAAGCTTATTCCATACATGCAAAACGTGGAAGATCTTAGAAAGCAGTTCAAATTCGTCGAGTTCAGGTACATTCCTCGATTTTACAATGAGTTAGCCGATGCACTAGCTACTTTGGCCTCGATGCCGTCGTAGCCAGGAAATGTCCACATTGACCCGTTGGAAACCAAATTCGAGAATGATATGGTTACTGCAATGCAGTTGAGATGGAACCAGATGTTTAGCCATAATATCATGATATCAAAAGATTCTTGAAAACAAAGGAATATCTTGAGCAAGCAGTGGAGACCAAAAGAGAACCATTAGAAGGCTTGCCAGTAGTTTCTTCCTAGCGGAGAAGTCTTGTGTAAAAGGACTCCAGATATGAACCTTTTAAGATGCTTGGATGCCCAAGAGGGCAGAAGATTCATGAATGAAGTGCACGTAGGAGTATGCGGACCCCATATGAACGGATACGTCCTTGCAAATATAATCCTTGGGGCAGGTTATTACTGGATGACCATGGAAAAAGATTGCTTCAGTTTTGTCCGAAAGTGTCATCAGTGTCAGGTACACGGTGACTTGATTCATGCACCACCTTTAGAATTGCATCCTATGTCAGCACCGTGGCAGTTCGTCGCTTGGGGTATGAATGTCATTGGGCCAATCGAGTCAAAAGCTTCAAATGGGCACAAGTTCATCGTAGTGGCCACTGACTATTCCACAAATTGGGTTGAAGCAATCACTCTTAAAGATGTCACCAAGAAAGCAATGGTGGACTTCGTGCATTCCAACATTATCTGTCGTTTTGGTATTCCTAAAACTATCATTACGGATAATGCAACAAATTTAAACAGTCATTTGATGAGGGAGGTATGCAAACAATTTAAGATCACATCGGAATTATACCCCATATCGGCCCAAAGATAATGATGTTGTGGAAGCAGCGAACAAAAACATCAAGAAGATCCTCATAAAACCAGACAATGGCATGAAAAGTTGCTTTTTGCATTGTTGGGATATCGCACCACTGTGCACATATCAGTTGGGGCAACACCCTATCTATTGGTTTGTGGCACTAAAGCTGTAATACCAACAGGAGTTAAAATTCCATCTTTTCGAATCATCGTTGAAGCTGAGATTGAGGACAATGAATGGGTCAAGACCTAGGAACTTTGAAGTGGGGCAGCTCATTTTGAGACTCATTCTCCCGCATCATAAGGAAGCAAAAGGAAAATTCGCTCCAAATTGGAAAGGTCAGTACATTATAAGGAAATTGTTGCCGAAAGGGGCATTGTACTTGGGATACATTAAAGGAAATGACCCCAAAATAGCTGTCAACGCGGACATGATCAAAAGGTATTACGTTAAACCCTTCTGCGGTACTGATGTTCTCCGATTGGTATGACGAAGGCTTTCATTCTCTCTACCCAAACACTATTGACCCTTTGCATACCCTTTGAGCCGGTTATCTTTCTTTGATTACCCTCTTTGGAACCCGAAAATATTGTGTAAAAAGATAGGGTTTCCTAAACTACGTTCGACTTGATTCCGAAATGATATGTATGCAGCCTCTCTATGGGGTTCAGTCACACCAAAACAAAAATCCACATTTCCCCAAAAGTGAAACTTGGGCAAAATTTATAATGGTTCGGCGATGGTTCGCCTGAAAGGTTTCAAAGTTGTAATTCAATCCAAACTCTTTTACCCCAAGTCCCGTTCAAGCCCTTCCGATCAATCGGTAAAGATGTTCAAAATTGGAGAATATGGTTACTTGGATCTGATACAATAAAATGAGATAAATAAAATAAGAGAGTTTTATTGGTGAAAACCTACACGGGTACCGTAAGATGATGGCGAGTAGAGAAATTAAAAATGAGAGAGTCTTGTTAGTGAAAACTCGCAAACAACACTATAAGGCGATGGTGAGAAGATAAATGAGAGAGTTCAATTGGTGAAAACCCGTAAAGAGCACCACAGATCGAAAAAGATATACCTTACAACCATCAGTATTGATAGAGTCCTTGCAAGGTTTCTTAGTTTTGAGGTATGGGTTATGATGGGTTTATGAGAGTTGGATGGTTTGCACAGATCGGGTATCCAGTCCAAGAAGCATGTCATGTCTATTGAAGTCTACATGCACTCCAGATAAGTCCTTTTTTCCTTTCCCCGAAAGGGACACTTCTCGTTTAAATTCATTATTCTGTCCGTTGTTTACTTTTCTTTGAATCCCTTTCGGTCTAACTCTCTTCCGAAACTAATACAAAGAAAAGATAGCGAGATTGGTTGTATAGGGTTTTGTTTGAAAAAAAGCTAATATTTAAGAAAGCACCTAGCCTCAGCAGGTGCATCAAGTCGGTCTCGACTGGCCATAATGGCCGATGCTCCAGAGTCAAAAACTCTTGAAAAGAAAGGAAATCAAAGTCAAGTGCCCATAAAGACAAAACAAGATGGAAAAGGTCCAAGCCTCACACGGGTCAATCATCATGTGGAATTTGGGGAAAATCAAGATCACCGAATTTAGAAATGAAACCAATTTCCAGAGGACCAACGAGCAATGGATATTTTTATTGAAAGAGCTGGGCCAAGATCAAGTGATTGAAACACACAAGGCCACGAAACCAACCACCATTTCAAAATGACAAATTGTCCTTTGTTTGAAAAACAGGAAACATGTGCAATCCAAAGTAACCTTGCAAAAAAAAAATAGGTGCAACCAAAAAGAAACTGCACGAGGGCTACAAACAGCTTTGCAACAACAACCCAAAATGGGAAGTCTCTTCCAAATTCTTCCTACATTTTAATTCATTTTTAGTAGATAAAAAAAATGCTAAAAGTGGAATGAAAAGAAAGAAGAAGAAAAATTCAAAACCATGGTTCCATAGGGTCCCCAATCTCTTGCTTAGTCTTTTCAACATAGGGTCCCACTCCCTAGTTGATTCCAGCATAACCCGATGACTTTTCCAGCATAACCCGAGGACCTTTTCCGGCATAAACCGATGAGTTTTCCGGCATAACCCGAGGACTTTCCCGGCATAACCCGATGACTTTCCCAGCATAACCCGAGAACTTTTCCTGCATAACCCGTTGGCTTTCCCGGCATAACCCGAGGACCTTTCTTGCATAACCCGATGACTTTCCCAGCATAACCCAAGGACCTTTCCAGCATAACCCGATGACTTTCTCGACATAAACCGATAACTTTTCCGGCATAACCCGATGACTTTCCCGGCATAACCCGAGAACTTTTCTGACATAACCCGATGACTTTCCTGGCATAACCCGAGGAACTTTTTCGGTGTAACCCGATGACCTTCCCGGCATAACCCGAGGACCTTTCCGGCATAACCCGATAACTTTCCCGGCATAACCCGAGGACCTTTCCGGCATAACCCGATGACTTTCCCAGCATAATCCGAGGACCTTTCCGGCATAACCCGATGACTTTTTTGGAATAACCCAAGTACCTTTCCGACATAACTCGATGTTTTTCCCGGCATAACTCGAGGACCTTTCCGGCATAACCCGATGACCTTCCTGGCATAACCTGAGGACCTTCGCAGCATAACCTGATGTTATTTCACGTATAACCTAGTAATCTCTTACAACATAGGGTCCCTCTCCCTAGCTTTGCCAGCATAACCTGGTAATCTTTCCAACTAAGACCTCCAATCCGCAATTGTTTCCATTTTAGATATAGGGTCCCCACTCCCTAATCTCTTTTTCCCCAAGGATACACAATCCTGATTTTTATTGCTTCCAATAAAAAAAGTAGTTTAGATTTTTATTACAATAACTCACGAAATTTTCCTAGTGAAAACTAGGGCAGAAAAATTTTGTTCGTTTGTTTGTTTTGGTGCCTGAACAGGTTTTTACGGTGAGGCACGAGGTTTGAGATGACCAAAATAAGAAGTTTCGATCCAGAATAAAAGAAAAAGAACAAAAGAAAAGAAGTGAACTCTAAGTGCAGAAACGGAGAAAAGATGTGGACTGCTCAAGATATGAGTGAAGTCACAAGCTTTTCATATACCGCCTTGATCCGAAAAGCTGAAGAAAAGGAACCAGCGGTTGCAGCTAACAAGTATCAACATTTATATCAGAGTCTGCAGGAAGAACCAACCAAGACTTAAGATCAAGCTTTAGAAGGTTTATAGATAAAAATCTTGTAACTCATAGTTTATAGGCTTAGTTTAATTTAGTTTTTAATTTTTAATATTGGTGTAATAATGAGCTCAATAAGCAGAAACAACAGCAACTTTAGTGAAATCACAGTTTCTCGATAGTCCCAACTACTAAAACTTCCAGAACTTCACTGACCTGATTCTTTTATAGCCAAGAATATGTAGACAACCTCCGAAGCAAGGTTCAATCAGTCTTTTTCCAAAAAATACTTCCCATGGAGCTTCAAACGGGCAAAAATCGCTCGTAGTTGCTCATTTTATCTTTGCCCAAAAACTCTTCGTGTTTCCAAGCAAAGAGGGGCAGTTGTGAGCATGCGGTTTTTGCCCTATGTGAAATACTCCTACAAAATTAAAGAAAATAGATTTTTTCCAAATTGTTTGCAATTTTATAGGATTTTGTAGGATTTTATTAAATATTTACATTTTTGTGCATATTTAATTTTGTTAAAATTATGAAAAATACCCTAAAAATATCAAAAATATCACGCATTGCATATTCAATTTTGTGTTCATATTTTAGGATTAATTAGTTAATTAATCACTTTATTAAAGTGAAAATCACAAAAAATATCATTCCTTTTACATTTTTAGCTTTTAATGCTAGATTAGTATTTCCCTTTTTATTAATTTAGGATTAACTAATTTTTGTAAATATTATAAATATATAATTAGTTAATTCTAACAAATTAGATAAATTTAGGATTTAATTAATTAGAGAAAAGAAAAAGGAAAAATAAAGAAAAGAAAAATAGGAAAGAATGTATTTTGTCTTGTTTAAAATTGGGCCAATCTTTAAAATTGGCCTAATTAATTTCACCCCCAATTCCGTTTACCCATCCAAACTTCAGCCCAATTTCATATAACCCAATTCTCCCTTCTTACCAAAACGACCCCGTTCCCCGTTCTTCAATCACAACCGTTGGATTATTTTGATGCAACGGCTCGGGACTTAATACCTTAAAACCTTATAACTGTCCGAAGACAGAACCCCCCCCCCCCATAGACCCCTCTCATTTCTCTCTCCCTCTCCCAAATAAACTAAACCCTAGCCGCCCTCTCACCCCACGCCGGCTCCGCATCTCTCTGCTACCCAAAAATCGCCTTATGACGGCGGAGCATCACCAAACAACCTCAAATCAACACCATGTAACCCTGAGCCCCTCCCAAACACTAATCCCTCATTAGTTTCTCCCAAATCACCACCCAACTCCTCAAATTTCAACTCTAAAAAATCACACCTTAAACCCTAGGTCATTCAAACCCACCCAAATCGATACCCTATGATCCTCAACCTCCCCTCACCACTAGTCTACCACCAATTCCCCAAAAAATTCCTTTAATTTTCTCAAATTTTAGATCTGAAAATCAGAAGCCCTAGTTTACCCGTTTTGCCGACTCTTCATCTATTCCTTCGAGTTTCAAGACACGATTTGGGTTTAAAATTTACATTAATTGATTGTTCTCGGCAAGAATGATTGATTAATATATTTTTGGACCTATTTCGAAGCATGGCCAGAGTCCGGCCAACTTCGTGGGAGCACCTTTGGTCTGATTTCCTTTCGTTTTTTGGTAAAGACTTACTGTTGCTACCTGTTTATTTGGTATTCTTAATTTGGAAGATTTTCTGTGCTTGGTTTCGTTGTTAGCATAATTAGGTTAATGGCTAATTGTTTGTGCCTTATTTAATTACAATTGGTGTTAGGTTACATTAAACAACAACTAATTAGGTTTTAACTAGATTTAATTGTTAGTTAAATATATGTGCTAGTTAGTTTTAGATGTTCAAGTGATTTGTTGGGTAAGTAATTTGCACAATATTACTCTGACATTTGGATCTGGGTTGGCCAATAAAGGCCTGATCAGTCAAGGCCAGAGTTGTTATTGAACTTGGGCCTATCTTGGACCATTTGGCCAGTCGAGGTACCAGTTGTCCAGAATTTCTAGAAGTGTACCAGTTGTCCAGAATTTGTTTAAAAGATGCTGAAAAAATGGACAGTTGTACATTATTCTATGTCAATATGCTGTACTATCCAAAGAATTTAGGTCAGAATATTCTTTGGATGCTGTTTTTGGATGCCCTATAAAAAGAAAAGTTACTCCTTCATTTTAGGGCGATTTTCGAACCTGAAAAACACTCCAAAAAGGCTTCAGCTACTGTTTCATTAGTAGCTGGTTCTATTTTTTTCAGATTGTTTTAGCAAAAACTTAAAAAAAAAAAACTTTCTCTCGGATTTCTGGTTTTCTAATTCAAGTCTAGATTAAGCTGAAGTTGTGTACTGCTGTGATTTGCTAATGTCTTTTACTTATTTTTTGCTGAAGTTCTTACTCCACTCTATTTCTTTGCTGTATCAATGTGCCTTTATAAACTTTTGAGTGGCAAAAATGAAGCTCAAAAGCATGTATTTAGTCTTTAACGTAATAAGAAGTTGGGTATTCAATGTTAAAATTTTATTTTATCCTCATGTATACTATGTGCAAATTATCTAGTTCAGTATTTTTGTTTTAGTTTGTTTAAGTATTCTGAATTTGGTGTTCTAACATATGACTTAGTCATTTGTATGATTGTTCAGGTTAGTTTAGTTGCTCCATGTATTGTTTAACAGTCTCAAAAATGTTCAATAGCCATATAAGTTCATTTGGTCCTTATTAAAGGATGCTGGATATGTACTATGAATATCTAAAATGGGCCATATTTGATTATTGATTACGTTTAGCTTGATTATTTTGCATTTCAACATGGTTAAAGTGATTTTATATGTAAGGATGAGATCATTCATGAATAAGTTTAAGGTTTAATTTCTTATTGTTAGTATTAACAACATGTTAAAATTAGATTTATGATATGAATGGTTAGCCTCTGATTTTTTTTCTTTGAAATTTTTAATACTTTATGTCATATGTGATTTAGAGGAAGTTTAGTCTCAATTGAGCCTGACATTGGCCTAGACGAGACAGCCTAGTCGAGTTCCGACCTAGGGCATTTCTGCCGTTACCTAATTTCCATTTTGGGCACAATTCAGAGCCCAATCAACTTCAACATTTTATTTCACTAATATTACTTCTCGTATAATAAGAACGAGTTTTAATATTGAGAGCTTGTCTTTGAAAAGTGATTGGTCCTGGCGATGACCCAAATAAGGTTGCCCAGCCAAAAAACGAACCCCCTTGTTTCCATTCTCATTTGTTTCCACACTTGGGCTCAATTTCGAGCTCAGCTAGCCCCAACCTCATTTTTTCCTTGCAATTATTTTTAGATAGGGTGGTGGGCTTGCTGCTGACCCAAGTCTCTCCACAAATGATTAAAGGTGTAATACATCTACCCTAAGCATGTATACAATTAGAAATCTTTTGAATAATTTGAGGCGTGCCATTCACAAATGAATCCCATAATGTATGGCCCTCACATTAATACTGGAACTAATGTGAAAAATACTTTGAACATTCATAACTAGTGTAGAAAATACTTCGAACATTTGTAGTTTGCTTTAGGCGCATTTATAATAAATCATTGTGACTACAGGTACGGTTCCATTGATGTAGTTGTGATACATAATTTTCAAATCAGGGGGTACATTTATGTGACCCGGCCATAACTTCTAATAATGTTAATAAATTAACTATGTTGTAGATAGTGGGTACGGTTTCCATAACACGATTCACAATGTGTATCAAACAAACAAGTATACGACAATCGTAACTTGTTCAAGAAATAATTTAATAAATCCTAAAAAGCGGTTAAATTAATTAAAAGAGGTTATAAAGTTAAAAATGCAACTAGGTTTAAAACATGTAGTAAATCAGATAATTAGGCCAATTTTAATAGTTAAGCAACCGTGCTCGAACCACGAAACCCGAAAATGCCTAACACCTTCTCCCGGGTTAACAGAATTCCTTACCTAGATTTTCTGGTTTCGCAGACTTTTAAATAAAGTCAAAATTCTCCTCGATTTGGGATTTAAAATAAACCGGTGACTTGGGACACCAAATAAATTATTCCAAGTAGCGACTCGGAAATAAATAAAATAATCCCATTTCGATTTATGTCACTTTAATTGGAAAAACTCCCTTATATTCCTCTCTCAGGTGAAAAAGGAGGTGTGACAGTTGCTAGCAAACTAGGGATTACTGATGGCAAATAATAACGGAACGAGACATATGAATATAGCAAATTAAGGAAAAAGGGTACCATACTAGCACTAATACTACCGAACTAGAGAAGACAAAGGGAAACGCTCGATTACCTTGTCACGACCCAAAATCCACTAGTTGTCGTGGTGGCGCCGGACACCTTTGTTAGGCAAGCCAACTAAATTATCAATTAAATTGTCTTTTAATACCTTTAAAAATCTAGGATTTTTTCTTCCATTTTTCATAATTAAAACAATCTTTACTTCAATTCAAATTAAATAATAACTACTAGTACGCATCTTTCAAAAACCATCGCAGAACCCGGTATCACAAGTGCATAAGCATCTATTGATAAGGAAAATAAAATACAATATCTGTTCGAAATACAGTGGACAGAGAATAAATATAAAAATGCTGAAAGGAACTACACTAGTTACCGGTCGCCTCGAACAATGCAGCTCACCTAGTCCCAGAATCATCCGCGCTGCTACGCGCATTAGGCCGCTAGAGGTATATATATACCTGTGTAACAAAAATACACAGAAGTGTAGTATGAGTACGTAATCAATGTGTACTCAATGAGTATCCCGCCTAATCTCGAAGAAGTAGAGACGAGATGGCCAACTTCGACACTCACTAGAGGTCAACTAATAATATTCTAGAAATGTGAGTGAAATCATGGATTTATATAGCAGTTTAATTCGCGAAGCCAGAAAACAGGTAAACACCTTCAACAAATAATCAGGGGCTTTCAAGGTTTATTCTTTATTATTTTATTAGTTTATATCAAGCCACAAAGGGTAAATTTCACATTTAGAAATCCTCAAGCGACAAATAACATGTGCAAATCACACCGAGGCGATGGCCCAATCCAACAGGAATGTAAACTGTGCACTGCCGAGGGTCGAACAGCCCGAACCATAGATGCATCTATTTAATCTGCCGAGGCGTTCAGCCCATTCCAAAATAAACACAGACAGACAGACAGTCAGTCAAGAAGTCAACATGGAGCAATTATCCAAGAAAGGCCAATTCTCTTTAATAATTTGTGAAAACAAAGCTTAAGTCATTTTAGAAATCCATTTATTAATTTAATGCGATTTAAGCAATTCAAGCCATCAATGGGTTCATAATTAATCCAAATATAACATTCTTTTGGGTCCTAGACTACCGGGACAATAACATAATAGTAGATATGCACGGATTCTCATCACCTCGTGCGTACGTAGCCCCCACAAATAGTAGCACATAACCAATTTAACTCACCTATGGATAAAATCCCACTCACAAGATTAGAAAGGAGATTCATCTCGCTCTGAAGACTCATAACCGGCACTTTACATTCTTCCGAAGGCTCGAACCAACGCACAATGCTCCAAACTAGCCAATGGTCATACAAAGCTATTAATATATGCTCAATTAAACTTTACAACCCAATTTGTAACAATTCCTAACCCCGAACGAAAAGTTAACAAAAATTCCCTTGGACCCACGTGCCAGAAAATCCGAAATTTCGAAATTTCTCGATGATAAAGTTTACCCATGAACTCACGAACTCAATTATATGATTTTCTCTTACTTCCATACTCAAAATCGTAGCTAAATCCCAATAATATAATTTACTAGGTTTTCCACCAAAACCTCAATTTTTATACTAATTTTCATGCCCAAAACCATACATAATTGATGTATTCAACTCAAAATAGGTGGGGATAACTTACCTTATCATTGATGACGAAAATCCCCTCTTGAAGCTCCCCCAAAAATCGCCTAAGCCATGAAAAATGAGAGAAATGAACTTAAATCATGATTTTTAAACATCCATTCTGCCCCAGCTGTTTCCGCTTCTGCGGAATTATTTCTGCTTATGCGGTTAAACGCCGATTCTGTGGCTCCTTCCCAAGCCGCCCAGCTTCCACTTCTGTGCTTCCTTTTTCACAAGTGCGGTCCCGCATCTGCGGCTCCCTGACCGCATCTGCAGTCCCAGCTTTCCTCACCAAAATCCGCATCTGCGGTCTTCCTGGCCGCTTCTACGACTCCGCTTCTGCGGATTCCTAACCGCATATGCAGTCCTTGCTCCCTTCACTCCCAACAGCTTCTGCGGTCCCTTCCTCGCTTCTGCTGGGCCGCTTCTGCGGTTCCATTTCTGCAGAAGCAAAAATACTAGCAACCAGACCCTTCAGCCATTCTTCAACTTTCAAATTTGATCCGTTAACCATCCGAAATTCACCCGAGGCCCCCGGGACCTCAACCAAACCTACCAACCCATCTCAAAATACATTACGGACTTGCTCGAGGCCTCAAATCGTATCAAACAACTCTAAAACCATGAATTACACCCCGATTCAAGCTTTAGGAGCTTCGAAATTTCAAACTTCTACTTCCGATGTTGAAACCTATCAAATCATGTCCGATTGGCCTCAAATTTTGCACACAAGTCCTATTTGACATTAGGACCTACTCCAGCTTTCGGAATCGGATTCCGACCCCGATATCAAAAAGTCCACTTCCGGTCAAACTTCTCAAAAACCTTCAAATTTCTATCTTTAGCCAAATGGCTTCAAAATGACCTACGGACCTCCGAATTCACTTCCGATCGTGCTCCCAACTCCAGAATCACCATACGGGCTACTCCCAGTCTCGAAATTCCAAACGGACCTTGATAACACTGAAATGCACTTCAAACCAAACTTATGAAATTTTTTCCAAAATGCCAACTTCCACAATAGGCGCCAAAACGCTCCCGGGTCATCCAAAACTCAATCCGGGCATACGCTCAAGTCTGAAATCATCATACGAACCTGTTGGAACCTTCAGATCCCGATTCCGAGGTTGTTTACTCAAAATTCCAATCCTAGTTGATTCTTTCAACTTTAAGCTTCCGAAATGAGAATTCTCTTCCCAAATCAACTCTGGACTTCCCAAAATTCAATTCCGACCACATGCACAAGTCACAATACCTGAAATGAAGCTGCTCATGGCCTCAGACTGCTAAATGGCGCGCCAGGGCTCAAAACGACCAATCGGGTCATTACATTCTCTCCCACTTAAACATACGTTCATCCTCGAACGTGCTGAGAACTACGCTGATGTAGCCTGAACTCACTGTTTAACTTTTCGTGCACCTTCCCGTGCTACCACAACTTAGTTGGGCACATTAGCTCAAAAAATTCTGAAGATATTCCCTTTTTTATTCAACAAATAAGCCTTAGATCCTAATTCCAACATCCGGAATTTCCATGCCAGGACTGTTTCCAACATACGATCACCATATCAATCACTACACGTCGTACTCAGATACGACTGCATAACTTTGTAGAATTCACACTTTGCATCACTTACTCATAAGACCACAATAACCCTTCTGATCGAATTAATCAAAATTCCACGAATTTGATGCTCCCATTGCATCTCATGACCTACATGGGTCTTGCTCTAACCCTTACAACACCAACACGATGAAAGAGAGGTACCGAAATTCATAACCAACTGTTGAATCAACAAATCATTGGGTCTATACCCCTGACAAGAGTCATTGCCTCTTTCTGAACCATCTAATGGTCTTAGCTCCTTAATTCACTTCACATAATCCAATTGCATTGGTCCTAAACCCAATAATCTCGTCTCACCCAGTACGAACTGCTCAGGCAATAAGCCACCTCGGACACAATCAAAAGTCCCATATAATGCTATCATGTGCCAATAGGCTACCAATTAGAACGTGATACAGACATAAACGAACTCTGAAAAGGAGATCTAATTACCCCGCTCGCGAATCATACATGCGACGTGGGTACATGCTAAACGGACACCCCACTCGCGAATCATACATGCGACGCGGGCTCACAGCTAGAACGAGCTCTCCTCGGAAAATGGTAATCAGAAGACATAAAGGCAAATAGGGGAACTGTACTGAACATCACACTGTTGCATCGTGCAATCCGATCCAAATAACATACCCATAGCGGCGTGCCGCCCGATCCAACTAACATACCCATGGCGGCGTGCCACCCGATCCAAATAATATACCCATGGCGGTGTGCCAACCGATCCACACATAGAACTCATATAAGGAGATATACATCGGGCCAAGCTGCCCATTACAACAAGATATCGAATTTGGTCACAAGCACGCTAAGTGCATAATACCATCCCTGAGGGAACATACAGTGCCATAAGCTACGAAACTCAAGCACAACTGAGGTGTGATATATAATCTGAATCTCAAGAGCCATTTTGCTCATAATACGACATTCCCGCGCGGATCCTCAACACATACACAATTTCTCAGGCCATCTCACAACTCACACGGCGCAATGTATCACTACATGAAATATCTGATAACGAGATAATACCCTGACTACTCCCTAAGGAGCGCGTTACTGAAATGAACACAACTGGCCTGATATAAAGCCCTGTTCACATATAAATCAATCCATTGATCTCAAGCCGATTTCTGGTTGCACCAACTTGGCTAATAAACTTTCAAAGGTCCATAGTAACTCCCTTTCCCTCATAACACATAAGAACAACCATCATCACCGGAACAACCTCCTCAGTTCATAACCTAATAACCAAAGTGCCCTCCAGCCCTAAATTCTCAAATTAATGATATTACCACAATCCTCGTACTTGGTTTAAATCTTTAGTTAATCAAGTGACTACATGTCACACTTATACAATCTTCCCGTGGAACACGCTCCCATAATCTTCCGAAATAAATAACGGGTCCGCTCATCCAAACCATCGGCCGCACTAACGCTAAAAAACGATCAAGAATCCTTAACCAGGATGAAAAGCCTTTTTCACAAAACATCAATCTCAGGTGACGCTAAAGACAACACCAATTCACTTTAATCATTCAACCCTTTCCTTGCTCATCCGAGCCCGTGACATCCTTAACAGCACCAAACTGCATCCTTGTTCCTCACTTCGAATTTCCATGCTACTCACTGCACCCAACGTGCCAATATACGATAGAACACGATTTTCATCATAACTCTGAAACCATTATTATTTCAACACTTCATCATATAAGAACCTTGCACTTAACTCACTTCAGGGGAATTATAGCAACACACAGGTGAATTCCCATAACTGTAGAATATGCAAATCTACGAGTAGTGGTCCAAGCCACCATAGACCTTCCGGAATCCGCTTCCACTTAACAAGCCATAACAGAAGAATGCTTCTGAACAACATCAATTACGGCGGCCGACAAGCCTCACATGTACTACCACAAATCATACACATAACTTGATCACGCGGAATGAACTGATCGCTGGCCCCAATATGCCATTTCAACTACGGTTAACAAATCTATCTTCTTCCAATTTATCCTTGATTAACTTAGAAATAATACCAACTCCATTCAACGCATAACATACTCCATCCGCACTTATCCCAAGTGACCTTGAACCACGAGACCCTGCTGCCTCAAATCCCATGAACCATTTTGTACCTCCCCATTGCTATGTCGCAAGACAAACATCATATAACATTTTGCGCCTCTTCTCATAGGCCACTACCAAGCTTGGTTCTTGACCGTACCTATATGCTCGAAACCATTAGGCACCATACTTTACCTCTTTGAATCCGCTGGACCATTGCCAAGAGCCGCCCTCTCTGACTTGGCCCGAATATAATCAATTCCATGATTCTCAACGGAAGACCCAACAGAATCACACCCCAAGTCTGAACATGGGCCAATAAGGCCAACGATAGCACACCGTTAATAATTCATTTGCTCAAATTACCACTTATGTTCCTTTCCCGTAGCTGAAATAACCCATCAATATGCTAACCACCAGAAACTTCACAAGTAGTTAACCATGCAACCCAATCATAGACGGTGGGGCTCTCCCACTTAGCTCGAAGCCACTGTTACAAAACTCTGGAGTTTACTAGGATTCTTAATCTCTTATTGACATAACCTTGCGAAATCAATCGCCAGCATTCTCGATATCTTACCGTAGAAACGCAATTTGATATCTAAATCATTAACAACATTCACACAACAATTCTCTTTGCTGCATAACCAGTAGAACTCTTCGCAGAAGCCTCGCCAACCACGCGGATGCTAACCTGCTCACAGGAATACCCCACCTCTAGAAATCACTCCCCGGCATCTTCCAACACTGCTGCATGGGGTACAATCACTACGACATCAACAACCCATCCTGAGTCCGAGCTCACTCTCTAGCTGCACAAGTCCATTCACCCCTCGCAGACATCCATTAAATATGCGACAACATCCTTCCACTTCAAAGTCCTGCTACATCTTTATTCATTTAAGCGGCTCATTTTTGTTATATTAAATCTCCGGCCGCACAAGAATCCCTACATCAAATTAGATCCGTAGACGCCATAACCAAGCACCAATATTCTCAAGTCGTTCCAAACTCCCTGAAGGTGCATAGTTTTCCCCTTACCAAGCCCCTACGCAGCTCTGCTGCTCTCCCACTTTGGGCAAACTCACTTCTTTAATCCACTGCTTGGCCTACGCTCCCTAAGTCTAGCCCTTTTAGAAGTTTAAAATTTTGCCTGACACTTCCCATATGTCCTTCTCACCTTTTGTTGCTAAGTCATTGTCTTAATAAAATTTATCTTCATAGCACTTGAATCCACAATTTTCTACTAACTTCTAACTTTTCTAAAGGTCATCTTTCTCGAATCGCCATATTGAAATACTGATTCAATCCAGAACCACCGCACCCTGTGATATCTGATAGTTGCATCTCCAATACTATTTCACAATATCTTGTCCAAGGCAAATTGTAGCAGATTATAATACCGACAAACTTCAAGCGTTCAATTAGGACAACAGCACCCCCATATAGAGGAGAACTCCACCACGCTTGCAATTACCACGTTTCATTACTTCCACCAGTCCACATCTGACCATCCTTAGTTCGATTGTCTTTCCCCTGCCAGGAATAAAATACTGGATCCCTTTGATTACGCATTGAGTAAACCTCCCTTTAATTCATTCACTGCCCCGACACATGGGCAAACACCCTACCATCACAACAACACCACAGAATAATCACTCATAAGCATTATGGCAACCTGTGCCTAGCCTCAAGGCTCTTAGAAGTTCTGTTACTAAGCTGAAATAATAGGATATCCTACCATAAGGCAACCATAATAGTCAAATCAACTATACCGGGAGAATCATCCCGCACCACATTTGTAGTGCCATTTCAATTCTTCAACTTTCGATTTATAAAAAGCGCTCGTGTAAGATTGAGCAGGAAGAAATCAAAGGCATAAGCCTCAAAGGAATTGAACCGCACGATAAGGAAATCAAGAAGGGAAGTACTCCTAATAGCCCTGTAGCCTCCCGAGGATAAGTACAGACGTCTCCGTACCGATCCGCGAGACTTTACTAGACTTACTCATGACTCTGAGACCGACGGGAACTTAGTGCTCCGATACCATGTTGTCACGACCTAAAATCCACCAGGGGTCGTGGTGGCGCCGAACACCTCTGTCAGGCAAGCTAACTAAATTAACAATTAAATTCTCTTTTAATACCTTTAAAAATCTAGGATTTTTTCTTCCATTTTTCATAATTAAAACAAACTTCACTTCAATTCAAATTCAATAATAACTTACACATCTTTCAAAAACTATCCCAGAACCCGGTGTCACAAGTGCATGAGCATCTCTTGATAAGGAAAATAAAATACAACATATGTACAAAATACAGTGGACAGGGAATAAATATAAAAATGCTGAAAGGAACTACACTAATTACGGGTCGCCTCGAACAATGCAGCTCACCTAGTCCTAGAATCATCCGCGCTGCTACGCCCAGTAGGCCGCTAGAGGTATATATATACATGTGCAACAAAAATGCACAGAAGTGTGGTATGAGTATGTAATCAACGTGTACTCAATGAGTATCCCGCCTAATCTCAAAGAAGTATAGACGAGATGACCAACTTTGACACTCACTAGAGATCAACTAATAATATTCTAGAAATGTGAGTAATGTGAGCACGTGATTTTTACCCCAAGTAAAGAATTCCAAAAATTAAAATAAATAAAAGGGAATTAATTAGGA
>MDKF010521392.1:0-16493 GCA_026770625.1 Nicotiana glauca
AGTCAAAAATAGTTGAAATAGTTATAGTTGGCCTAAATTAAATATTTACCTGCTAAAAATGGGTAAAATTTTGGGAAGGGTCAAAAATCACATGTCAACAGGTACAACTGTCCGTGACATACTGCTGCCAATCTCTTTTCATCAATCAAGCTCAATTGTTCGAAGCGGGCCTTGACCCATTTAACATCGTCAATTTCAGCCTCGGCGATAATCCGAAGGGATGGTATTTCAACCTCTACGGGTATTACTGCCTCCGTACCGTATACCAATGAATAAGGAGTCACCCCTACTGAAGTGCGAACAGTAGTGCGGTAGCCTAACAGGGCGAATAGTAACTTCTCATGCCATTGCCTGTACTCTTCCACCATTTTTCGAAGTATCTTCTTGATATTCTTATTAGCGACTTCGACTGCTCCATTCGCCTTAGGACGATATGGGGTGGAATTACGGTGTGTGATCTTAAACTGCCGGCATGTCTCCGCCATCAGATGGCTGTTGAGGTTGGCACCATTGTCTGTGATGATTACCTTCTGGATTCCGAACCAACAAATGATATTCGAATGCACAAAATCGACCACTGCCTTCTTGGTCACAGATTTGAAAGTTTTCACCTCAACCCACTTAGTGAAATAATCGATGGCTACCAGAATAAACTTGTGCCCATTTGACGCTGCTGGCTCAATCGGCCCAATGACATCCATTCCCCAAGCAACAAAGGGCCATGGTGCTGACATTGTATGCAGTTCGGAAGGTGGAGAATGAATCAAATCTCCGTGTACCTGACATTGATGACACTTGCGCATGAAACTGATGCAATCCCATTCCATAGTAAGCCAATAATAATCGGCTCGGAGAATCTTCTTTGCCAATACATATCCACTCATATGAGGTCCACAAACTCCCGCATGTACCTCGGTCATGATAGCTGTAGCCTGTTTAGCATCCATGCACCTCAATAAACCAAGATCTGGAGTTCTTTTGTACAACACTCCTCCACTGAAGAAAATTCGCTTGCCAAACGTCGAATTGCTCTCTTTTGATCCCCTGTGGCCTGTGCGGGATACACTCCCATCCTGAGGTATTCTTTGATATCATGGAACCACGGCTCACCATCAAGTTCTTCTTCCACCATGCTACAATAGGCATGCTGATCTCAGACTTGAATCTGCAATGGGTCCACATAAGCCTTATCTGGATGATGCAACATCGACGCCAATGTAGCCAAAGCGTCGGCAACTTCATTATGAATCCTTGGGATGTGCCTGATATCTATTGATTGGAATCGTTAACAAAGCTCATGCAAACACTGTCAGTATGGTATGATATTTAAATCTCGTGTCTCCCATTCTCCCTGAATCTGGTGCACCAGAAGATCTGAGTCACCCATGACCAAGATTTCCTAGACACCCATGTCTATGTCCAACCTCAAACCCAAGATACACGCCTCGTATTCAGCCATGTTATTGGTGCTGTAGAAACGAAGTTGAGCTGTGACATGGTAGTGTTGCCCTGTCTCAGAAATAAGTACGGCTCCTACCCCGACGCCTTTGGTATTGGCAGCCCCATCAAACATCAATTTCCATCCCAGATTCTCGACCTGTTCTAATTCCTCAACATGCAGTGTCTCCTCATTAGGGAAATATGTCTTCAAAGGTTCATATTCATCATCAACTGGGTTCTCGGCTAGATGATCAGCCACCGCTTGTTCTTTCATCGCAGTACGGGTCACGTAGACAATATCAAATTCCGTGAGCAAGATTTGCCACTTCTCGAGCCTCCCCGTAGGCATGGGCTTCTGAAAAATGTACTTCAACGGGTCCAACCGAGAGATGAGATAGGTGGTATATGATGACAAGTAATGTTTCAATTTCTGCGCTACCCAGGTTAAAGCACAACACTTTCTCTCAAGCTGAGTATATTTTACCTCATAAGATGTGAACTTCTTGCTGAGGTAGTAAATCGCCTGCTCTTTCTTTCCTGTGACATCATGCTTCCCCAGTACACAGCCAAAAGAGTTATCCAAAACTATCAAATAAAGGATCAATGGTCTTCCCGGCTCTGGTGGGACCAACACAGGCGGACTGGCCAAATATTCCTTAATCTTATCAAATGCTGCCTGACATTCGTCCGTCCATCTGACCGCAGCGTCTTTCTTTAGAAGCTTGAAGATGGGCTCGCAAGTCGTTGTGAGCTGAGCAATGAATCTGCTAATATAATTCAACCTGCCAAGCAAACTCATCACCTCTTTCTTGCTTCTTGGCGACGGTAATTCCTGAATGGCTTTGATCTTGGATGGGTCTAGCTCGATACCGCGTCGACTTACCACGAACCCCAACAACTTCCCCAACGGAACTCCAAATGCACACTTCGTTGGATTAAGTTTGAGGTTGTACCTGCGTAGCCTCTAGAAAAACTTCCTCGGGTCCTTGACATGGTCACATTGCTCCCTTGACTTTATGATCACGTAGTCTACATAGACTTCAATTTTTCGATGTATCATGTCATGGAACATGGTGTTCATCGCCCTCATGTATGTTGCCCCTACGTTCTTCAACCCAAATGGCATGACCTTACAACAATACGTCCCCCAAGGCATGATGAATGCCTTCTTTCCTGCATCTTCCTCATCCATTAAAATCTGGTAATAGCCCGCATAACAATCCACGAAGGAACCAATCTCATGTTTAGTACAATTGTCAATTAATATGTGGATGTTTGGCAGTGGGAAGTTGTCTTTTGGACTCGCCTTATTAAGATCACGGTAATCAATGCACACTCTGGTCATTCCATCCTTCTTTGGCACAGGCACAATATTAGCTAACCAGGTGGGATACCGAGTGACCCGGATGACCTTCGCATTAAACTGTTTGGTGACCTCTTCTTTGATTTTCACACTGATATTTGTTTTAAATTTCCTCAGCTTCTGCTTGACAGGAGGGCACGCTGGGTCGATGGGCAATTTATGGACCACCAAATCGGTACTTAAACCCGCATATCATCATATGACCACGTAAAAACATCTTTGTGCTCAAGCAATGCTTTGATTATCTCTTCTCTGAGCAGAGGCTCCAAATGGACACTTATTTTTATTTTTCGTACATTCTCCTGATCCCCTAAATTGATTGCCTCTGTGTCGTTCAGATTAGGTTTGGGTATTTCTTCAATTTGGCTTAATTCTTTACTGATTTGTTCAAAGGCTTCCACATCATCATATTCTACCTCGTCATCACACTCAATTTCTTGTATTATTATTTCGTAGTTAGACTGGTAATTAAGACTAGGCCGAAGACTCCTCATGCATGATACATTAGTGAAACCAGCATAAAAGGGACTGTACAAGAAAGAAAAGAAAGACAAAATAAAGGCTATCAGGCATGAAAAAAGGAAGGAAATTGCATTTCATTAAAATTCTAAGATAACAAGGTTTAACTCATCCAAACGGACAGAACATAGCATCTGAATTATAACCTTGGAAATAATCCAGATTAAACTGAAAGGAAAATCAAAACTAACTACCACAACTCCCTTCGGGTAGGAAGAGGAGTAGCTTCTCAATTATTAAGCTTTGCATGGGGCCCCACGAACTGCACATCTGCCTTGCTCGGACCTTCGCCTGCCTCCACCACATTCACATCGTCAACAGCTTCTCAAACCTCTCAATCAGCTCATTGTCGGGTTCCATCACCACAAAATGAGGCATTACCGTTGCTGGGCGCCTCTTAGTATCGGGCCAGACAAAGGAACGGGAAAGGGGGGCTATGGGTTTTAGAAGGGTCCATGTTCTCTTTTTCATCTTCTTAGCTCGCCTTATATCAGCATCAGTAGGCTTGAAGCCTAGACCAAAAGTATCCGGGTTTCCAGGAAGGGATACTGGATGTATGATTCCTTGCAACGAAACACCCAAGCCTTTTCTAGGTAAGATCCATTCTTTATTATTTTCGAAGCCACTATGACAGATGCAGCAGTTACCCTGGGTATAGGAATACACTCTCCTTCCGGCATCTTGGCAACTGATACTGTATCCAAGACTTGGTAAACCCATTGACTTTTGTCATCCTCGGCTTCGTCGAAAGGCATAATGGTATTACACGAACTATCCTCCCCGTGCACAACAATTTCCTTCTGGTCCCACTCGAATTTGATCATCTGATGTAAGGTAGATGACACTTCCTTTGCCGCATGAATCCAAGGTCGGCCTAGCAAGAGATTGTAAGAAACAGCCACGTCGAGCACCTGGAACTCCATAGTAAATTCAACTGGTCCTATTGTTAGTTCCAAAACAATATCCCTGACTGTGTCCTTTCCTCTTCCATCAAATCCCCGCACGCAAATGCTATTCTTGTGGATCCTCTCATTGTCCACTTTTAACTTTTCCAGGGTGGATAGAGGGAAAATGTTTGCACTGGACCCGTTGTCAATCAGCACCCGGGTGACCACTGAGTCTTTACATTTCACCGTGAGGTAGAGCGCTCTATTATGCTCAGTGCCTTCCAAAGGCAGCTCATCATCATAAAATGTAACCCTGTTGACCTCGAAAATCTTATTTGCTATTTTCTCCAGATGATTCACAGAGATCTTATCAAGAACATGGGCTTCATTCAGAATCTTCATCAACGCCCGGCGGTGCTCATCCGAATGGATCAATAAAGATAGCAATGAGATTTGTGCCGGAGTCTTTCTCAGCTGTTCTACAATGGAATAATCTTGCGCCTTTATCTTTTTCAAGAATTCTTCTGCTTCTTCTTCAGTTACGACCCTTTTTATTGGTGTTGGATTATCTTTGGCTGCTTTAGCTTTTCTCAGTTCCTCAGGGGCGAAGCATCTCCCTGAACGAGTAAGCCCATGGGTTTCACAAACTTCTTCTTTAACTTCCTTCCCCTTGTACGTCATAGTCACTCGGCCGTAATTCCATGGGACGACCTTTTCACTGACTATTGGCAACTGAGTCACTGGCTTAATGATAACCGGCTCTGTCTGAGCCCCTTTCACGATTACAACGGGCTTGACAACTGTTCCTGGTACCATCACTTTGACTGGCTCTTGTTTTACTACATCACTGTTCAACGACTCCTTCTTTATCACCCTCACTGGTTTTCTAACTGTCCCTCCTTCCTTGATCAATTCTCTCCCACTGGTTGGTTTCTCATGTGACCTGTCTTCACTGGCCTTGATTATCATCATGGTTTGTGACGGCTTCTTATATTCCCCCATTTTCACTAACTCAATCATATGAGTCTCATGATGGGTTGGCAATGGATTCTGAGTGATGTTAGGCGTCTCTAGAGCCTGCACCTCAATTCGATGGGTATCAATGAGCTCTTGGATGGCTGCTTTCAAATGCCAGCATTTCTCTGTATCATGCCCCGGGGCACCCGAGCAATACTCGTAACTCACCGAATGGTCCAGGTTCCTTGGGGGAGGATTTAGCACTTTGGGTTCAATTGGACTTAACATGCCCAATTTTCTTAATCTGTGGTATAATCTGGTGTAAGATTCTCCCAATGGAGTGAAAGTTTTCTTCTTCTGCAGCCTATCATTTTTAGAAATAGGGTTGGGTCAAAAACCAGGTCCAGTGGGGTTTTTGTAGGCTCTCGGAGGTGGGTAAGTTTTTTGTGTATGGTAAGTATTTTGTGGGGTGGGTGCACGCCACAGAGCCTGAGGTTGGGGGTATATTTGGGCATGGTGGACGGAGAAATGGGGGGCGGGAGGTGGATAGTAGTGTTGTGGCGGGCCATATGGGTTGTGTGGGTAGGTTTTGGGATGGGGGCGTGGTTGGTGATAATATGGTAATGGACCCTTGGACCAAGCTCTTGATTCCACTACTGTAACATCTTCCTTCTTCTTCTTGCCCAATACCCCTCCAGTGTCGCTCTGGATGGCCTGGGTAGTTGCTTTAATCGCCGAATAGCTCATAATTTTGTTAGTCTTGAGACTTCCCATTTTCACTACCTCATTAAAAGTTTTCCCAACTGCCGACACCAGATGACCGTAGTAAGTAGGCTCCAAAGCCTGCAGAAAATAATCGACCCTCTCGCCTTCCTTCATTGGAGGATCAACTCTTGCGGCCTGTTCTCTCCACCGAAAATCGTACTCTCTGAAGCTTTCCCCCGATTTCTTCTCAATTTTGGTCAATGATAGCCGGTCCGGGACAATCTCTAGATTATATTGATAATGGCCTGCGAATGCCTGGGCCAAATCATCCCAGGTGTACTATCGAGCATGATCTTGCCGCGTGTACCATTCCAAAGCAGCACCACTGAGACTTTGACTAAAGTATGCCATTAATAACTCATCCCTTCACCCAGCGCCTCTCATCTTACTGCAAAATCCCCTCAGATGGTCACCATGTCCGTCATATAGATCAAACTTAGGTAATTTGAATCCCGCAGGCAACTGGACGTCAGGAAACAAGCACAAGTCCTTATAGGCCACACTGACTTGTCCTTCTAGACCCTGCATATTTCTGAACGATTGATCTAAGCTTTTCAACTTTCGTATCATCTCCTCCTGCTTAGGGATTTTGGGAGGCTTCTCTTCTTCAGCTGAGATATCATGACGGGGAGTGTAAGGGTATGGTTCTGGAGGTTTGAAGGTGGGTTCAGATGGGTAATAGTGGTTTTCCTGGGTTTGGAACAAGGGCTCACTAGACGATCTGTGTAATACGGCAGGTGGAGGAGCCACAAACACGGGAGTGGTTGGAGGTGGAGGGCATGGGATTTGTTTGGGTGGTGAAGGTGGTGGTGTTTGGGAAGTAGTAGCGTAGTATTGCTGGTAGGTAGGGTAGGCTGGAGAGAAATTCACTGTGGGAGGATCTTGTGGCTGAGCTAATGGTGGGATATAGGCAGGGTTAGCAGGGTAGGTTGGTGGTGGGTGTCCTTTTGCCCAAGCCTGGTACATTTCGGCCATCTGTTGCTTCAATTTATACATCTCCTCTTTCATGGCGTCGACATCCACTACCTCTTCTTCCCTAGACGGGTCGACAATGCTTCCTTCTAACTCTTGGCTGACCATTTTTTATGTGTCCTTAAAGCGGGTGTTATATGAGTGGGTTGCCAGAATGCCAGTCAACTTAACCACTCGCCCGGACTCATCATCAACAACAACGTTGTTGGCGGTTAGGGCATTAACAAATAGATAACCGCACATTTGGGGTATGAATACACCTAGGCAGTTAACAGTTTCTATTATGCATTTGCTCGACTGCGTGCGTCATCCCGGCTTTTCCCTTATCTCAAATTGTAAACTTTCTCTTTCTTTGTTTTTCTTTTTACTGTTTCCTCTTTTTACTCCTGCCTTTGTCTTCTCCTGCTCCTATTCTCTCCTTTTCTCGACTTTTCCTTTTCTTTCTTATTTTTCCGTTCTTTTCTTTTTCGTTTTGCCTTTTCATTGTTTTTCCTCCCTTTTCTTTATCCCTTCCTTTGGTTATGGTCGAATCCTATGGAGATTGACTACGTATTATGACCCCGTATGAATCAGATCTTTGCGTAGTTCTGAAAATAAGTGCAAAACTAAATGCAAGAAATAAAGAAGCAATTTTTAGGAATTTTCAAATTTTCATTAATAACAACTGCGATTACAAAAACTACTAGACTATTTGTTTTTTCTTTTTCAAAAGGAAAAGATAGAATAGACTTAAAAAATGAAATACAGACTCGACTAATCTAGGAGTACATCAAAGCTTCAAATCCTGGGGCCCACGGGGCATCGTTCGGCATCGTCGCGGGCCTGCGCGCAAAACCCCTCTGCAGCTACTCCGAATCATGCATGACCTGTCGAACAAATATCATCACTGACGCAAAGAAAGTGGTACAGCCCATTCGCTCACCGTCCTGGCACCTCTTGACAATATAATATCAATGCTTCGGATTCTTTCCCTTATTTGGCCCTTTTCTTGGAGAAGTCGGCTTATTTGTTGGGTACGAGCCTCTAGCACCTGAGAATCCTTGAAGTGCCGGTCTTCTAGAAATTTTATTTCCCTTTCCATCCTGGCAATTGACCCATAGCACTGGTCCCTCTCGGCTTGGAATTCCTTAGCCCGTTGAGCTGTCTTTTCTTCCATAGTATTCATTTCTCTCTTCATCTTGGCAATGGTCCCCTCGTAGTTTCTCTTCATTTGTCGCACAAATTGGGCTCTTTCCTCAGTCTTCTTGGCCCATTGTGCCCGGAGTCTTGCCATGTTCCCCTCGGATTTTTCTAATTCTTCTTGGCAGTCCAAGGCTTGTCTCTTTAATCCTTTGATCAACCTTTTATCAGATAGACTTCTTTCTTGGTTCATGGCATCTATTTTCATTTGCTTGATTTGGGCTTTAAGTGCTTCGTTCTCCTGAGCTAACTTCTTTTTATCTCCTTCATTGGCTGCAACCTGTAAACTCTTGTCGAATTAGAGGTCCCAGACCTGTTTCTCCAACTGTCCTATTCTAGCTCGGTACTTCTTTTCCTTGGCTTGCCAATCCCATTGAACCTGGACGCCATCGGTGAATTTCTGCACATGTGGCTTTTTAGCGGTTCTCTCTGGGATTCGAAATATTTTGCCAAACCACGTTAGATACTTAGGATCTACCTCGCCTCTAGCTTGGTCCGGTATTATGGTTTTAGGCTCGAGGAACCGGCACTCATTCCATATCTTTCGGATTCTGCCTTCAGGAAATGCAGCCTTCGGGCCTACCCGATGACTTGCTCACTCAGGTGTTCATCATTGTGCACTGTCTGGAATCTCCCAAGTTGTCGCAAAACCAGGTAAGGAGTGTAAGGCTGTATGCTTTGGATACCCATCAAAAGAATGTAGGGGACCTCTGCTGATGTGTATACAGCTTCGGTAGCAGGGAGCCAGCCATAAGCCCATTCAACTTTATCTGCGGCCAGGGATCTTAAGCATGACGACTACGCCTCAGTACCTTCAGGGAACTTAATACCTGTCATTCGAGTCCCGAACTTTGCAATACAACTCAACCCAGTTAAATCATAGTTCATATAGCCTGTGCGGTGACAGAGGTGTTCTTGCATCCATAACTGTAAGAGCAAATTGCAACCTTGAAAGAATCTCCCGCCTTCCCGACATTTGGTCAAAGCTCGGTACATTTCTGCTATGATCACAGGAACCACTGTGCTAGTAGGTTTTTTCGTGGCAATATCTAGCATCCCTACAAGGCCGAGGTCTATGTGACCATCTTTTCTCAGACAAACCACCACTCCCAGAAAGGCTACCATAAAGGCTAATCCTCGTCGGGCTTCCCATTTGTCTTTATTTCAGGAATGTATCAAGCTGGTGTTGGGCTCCTCAAAACCTTTCGTGTTACCATACTATGATACAGGAAACGCAATGTACAGCACCCTTCCGCCAGATGCGGGTCTTGAATATCCCGACTGATGTTCAACAAATCCAAAAAACCTATGAAGGGTTACAGGTCGTGGGGCCAGTGGGTATCTACCTCGAAGGTTCCCGTTGAGACCCGCGTATCCCACAATCTCTTCTAACATAGGTGTGAGTTCAAAATCTGACAACCGGAATACGTTACGGGTCGGGTCCCAAAATGGTATTAATGCCTCAATAATATCTTTCCTCGGTTTGATGTTCAACAAATCCACTAGGCCGCCCAAAATTTTGACCACAGTGTCTCTGCTTCCTTTTCCTAGATCATGCCATCACATATGGAGTTTCAATGGGATCTCACTCACTGAGAAGGTTTCGATGTTACTTGAAGTCATCCAGCATATTTATTTAAAAGGGAATTTTAATGACTTATTTTGAAAACTGTCTATTTTTGTAAAAATTCTTTATTTAGAAAACAAGAACTTGGTTTTGCGAATATGGCCCTTCAGCGCTTCTGGGAGGAAGGTTTTAACGCTGTGCTCGCAAACCATTTAAAATGACTCAGGGTGGCTATTCTTGCAAAAATGGCCTTCCTTTTGGGGACATTCGGCTTATTTTAAAACAAGAATGGCATCACCCGACTAATTGATGATAAAAAATTGTAATTTTGACATTTTGGGGTTCCTTTTGCAAAAGGAAGGTTGGACTCGATGAGGGTTGCCAACGTATCTCACATCCGGTGAGAATCAAACCAGCGTAGTTCGGGCAGATACGCCAAAAATCAAAACTATTTTGAACAACAAATGTCTGTCTATTTTTCAAATAATTTCTATTTTTTTTCGTTTCATTTTTCATTTTCCAAACATCCGGCAGCATTTCGGCACTATTTGGGTATTGGTTTTTTTTCAAACAAATGATTACCTTCACTTAGTCCTAACATTGCTATTTTATTTTTTTTTCAATTTCCACTCATTTAGACGAGTCGGTCAACATGCAAAACCGAGCAAATAAATGTGAAAGTAACACGTAAGATGCATTAGGATGGTCAATTCATTTCAGGTCACCTGTCCTAGACGGACCCAACCCCTGTGTTGAGTCCCCTAAGTCAAATGCACATGATGCAAACAAACATCCTATTAGGGATCCGACATGAGTTTTTGTTATTCTAGGTTTAAACCCTAGGTTTATTGGTCTAGACCTGGCTTACCCGAGAGGACAACTCGAGCAGGGGGGAGGCAGCGTACCGGGGATACAGAAGCTCCGCCGGCTTTGCAACTTATCCAACCTCGTTCTAAATTGGGAAAGACTCTAAACAGAAGAGAAGCTACACGAAGTGCACCCTTCTCCATGATGTAGAAGACTCGGAAAGAGGAAGGGATTCGCGATAATTTATATACAATTCAACATATATTAAAACGGTAAAACAATCAGCATATAAGGCATGGAACATGTAGCAAAATCAAATAAAGCCAAATATAACAATTTAACTGAGTCTCGAATTCTTGAACCATGAACCGAAATTCTGGGTTCTTGTCCCCAGCAGAATCGCCAGAGCTGTCACACCTCCTTTTTCGCTACTACACCCCGGGGAAGGGTATAATAAAAGGAGTTTTTCCAAATAAAGGACAATCGAAACGGGATTCGTTTATTAAGAGATTCAGAGTCGTCACTTGGGAGATTTATAATGTCCAAAGTCATCGGTTTGAATCCCGAATCGAGAAAAAGGTTTGACTCTGTATTACAGTCGCGAACTAGAAATCCGGATAAGGAATTCTGTTAACCCGGAAGAAGGGGTTAGGCACTCCCGAGTTCCGTGGTTCTAGCACGGTCGCTCAACCGCTATATTCGGCTAAAATCTGATGTTAAAACCTATAGCGCTATTTCAGAATGATTTACTGCTTTTAGTCATTTTTTTAAGAAAGTGAACGTCGTTTAAGAACGTATTTTTGGATCACGTAACATGAAATGCACCCGGATCCTCGACATATTCTTATTCAACATTTTGGGATTTGGATTTGGGTTGCATGAAATGCACACCCGTATTTAAGAAGGTAAAATTATTAAAAACGCACCTAAAGTGGCTAACGTGTTATTCTTTGTGGGAGGCCATGAAGATTCGCTAAATGGAACGTCCTGAATTCTAAGTATTTTAATATGAAAATCGAATGAGGGCCCCGCAATTTGTGTATTTTGTTTGGTGAGGCTCATTTCATTTTATTATTAAAGGCTAGCCTAAAAGTACTCTATCATTTTCTATTTAGTTTTTGTCTCTAAAAGGGCCCACTTATTTAAAAATTGGGCCTCGAGTTCAAGTCTGAATTCAAACAAAAGGGAGAACCCTCTTAATTTGAACCCGCTACCTAACTCGAGACCTATATTTATATTACAAATTAATCCCTATATCCCTTATATGATTTTAAGGGATTTTCAGCTCCTATCACTTGAGTTTTAAAAAACACTTGGCCCAAATTAGTATGAATTTAACTTACAAAAACAGTAGTTCGAACTTCTAACATATTGGGGTTAAAAATCCAGTTCAAGCTTAGGGCTAATTATTTTCAGGCCCAATCCTTGCGAAGATGAAGCTGTCCAGCCCAGGCTTGTGAAAAGTCCAATTTCAAGGGTCCTTATAGGCCCGAGTTTTCTGTGAATTGGACTTGTAATTCTATGGGCCCAAAGCCCAGCGTATTTAAACGGGTTGAAGTTAACCCATGTAGATAACGCACACGACCTGACAATTTCAGGATCGTCTGTTATGCAACTGGGCCTGCTTGTGTAAACAGTCCTAATGGCCCAGAATCGACCATGTGGATAAATCTGTCCATGTAAACAAATAGTGACATACATCTCTAAAATAACTAGAAAAAATGTATTTGAAATGTGCTAAAGGCTTGAAGCCACTAACGATGATATAGGCATAATGTCTCTTCTCGTAATTCAAACTAATGAGATAATAAGATCTAAGATAACTACACCACCCTAACAGTATTGAATATCACATTCACATAATCCACATAGAAAGCAGTCCAATTATTACATTACGCAATGCTTAATCTATAGAAATCTCTTATACATATAATCTCAGAAAGTGTAATCCTAATTAGCTATCTGTAACTCTATAACTACACAGGATATGCATAAGGACAGTATAGTAGTAGTAAAATAATGCAGAAACACATTCTTTATTACTTCAAATTTGATTACATTTCAGCAGTGGATCCTCAGTTATAAGCCAAGGAAGTACCTGGATTAAATGAATAGAAGAAACATGAATAAGTCAGCAGCATTAGACATCAATCAACAGGATCAGGCAGCAGTTCACAGTAGCAGGAATCAATTTGAACTTAGTTAAAACCCAAGAAGAAAATATCACACCAAATCAGGACCAACTTCACCCAATGTAACACCTAAATAACTCGGATATACTCAAAACAACTCGATCTAACTCAGAAGACTTCTGAAGCTTTAACAACTAGAAAAACAAGCTAAGAGATAGAATCAATGTTTAAACTTCAGAATTACCCTAGGGAGTGCAATGTAACAGTGCTTTTGAGAGTTTTTTTTTTGTATTTTTGTTTGTTTTTGGATTGTTTGGGCAGAATCTAAGATCTAAAAGAGGAGTTTGAACTTCTATTGTTTTGAAATTCAAATTTTTAAGCTCAGATCTGCAGAGAGAGTTTTTGGGGGATTTTTTGGGGTTCCAAAACTTATTTGTGAAGGCAAGGTCATGCCATTTTATAGGCACAAATGAGGGCAATCCTCAGATTTCTTATTTCCTTCCTTAGTCCTTTTTTAATTACCATTTTTGCTTACATGTCCCTTACTTCCTGACTTGTTACCCAAGTTATGCCCTCTAAGTTATAAGAATATGCATTAAAGTCCTATTCTAGAAGAATTTAAGCTATTCTAGTGTGATCTACAACATTCCTGTCTCACTCTAATTACCAAATACCCTTGTATTCCCCTTGAAATTACTGAATTAACCTAATTAGAATTCCAGCCCCTTTTATCCTAATTAAACTATCAGCTATAACCAATTACCTATGTGACTAGAATTAACAAATACTGAACTAATTAAACGAAATGATCGAACAAACACTGACTAACAGGGTAATTATCTAAACACTGAACTAATTAAGTAGCTAATATCAAATTACTGATTTAAACAAACCTAGCAGTACTCAAGCAAGACCAATTAACGACCATCAATACCAATTATAAAAGAATAGACTACTGTTGACATGTGATTTTTGACCCTCCCCGAAATTTTACCCATTTTTAGCATGTAAATATTTAATTTAGGCCTAATATAACTATTTCAACTATTTTTGACTTCTTTACTTTATTTTCATCATAAAAATAAAAAAATACAAAATTGGTTGTATATTACTCTATTTTAATCATGTATTAGATATTTTTAGAGAGATATGTTCCTTTGAACCTATTTTTATTTTAATATAATCTTGAAAAATATAGAAAAAAAATAATAATAATAGGACCTTATTTTTTATCTTTATATAATTTCGAAAATACAAAGATAGTCTCATTAATATTTTGTAGTCATTTTAATCTTTAAAAAATACAAAAATAGTACTTTATATTTTATCTTTATATAAAAATAAAATTACAAAAAAAATATTTCATTAATATTTTGTAGTCATTTTAATCTTTAAAAAATACAAAAATAGTACTTTATATTTTATCTTTATATAAAAATAAAATTACAAAAAAAATATTTCATTAATATTTTGTAGTTACTTTAATCTTGAAAATACCCAAAAAATAGTTTTGTTTTAATTGTCAATCTCATTTTAACAGTTATTTTGCCTACGTAGAATTAATTAAATAAGATCGTGTTTTTATTCTCGATTGTTGGGAAAGAATAACATTTGGATTCAAACGACCCATTTTTAGGCCCAAAATTCGGATAACCCAATATCCAAACCCACCGCCCTAAAACTTAGATTCTTGAATACACCTAAATAACGCCTGCACTACAATAGAGAAAAGAGAAAAAATATGCCTGAAGAAAGGGAGGAAGCGCAGCCGCAACAATACAGCTCCCCCCCTCCACCCACCGAACTTGTCTTCCTCATCGCACCCCATCCCAAAGGACCAGCCCCCCTGTTTCGTCTTCTCCAACCTCACCCCTGCTCTCTTCATCAACACAGACACCAACAGACCCCAAGTTACAGCAGTTTTGGACACAAAATGAGGAAGCAACCAGTTTCGATGGTTGTTTCTTGACCAAACACGGCCAGCACCTTTGAAGCTGCAGCAACAGTCATTTTTATCCCATAGTTTCTCTTGTCGTATGTTTTTGATTTTAAAAAGCCGTAGAATCCGATGGAGTTCATTTAAATGTCAAAGTTTTGCTTCTTTTGATTTCAACGGAAGTTGATTCGATTCCGATTGTGGAGTTCATTTGAGTTTGAAAGCTGTTTTCCGGATCGATTTCGAGGTTGTCGGCGAGGTATCCCGTTAGAAGTTTTCCGGTCAAGCTCGTGTCCCGATTCATATTCATACATTGCTGCCGTAGTCGAAAAGTTGTCATTCTTTGAGGTCCGATTTTATTATCCTTATCACTCTTATTTGATACATTACATGTGCTTAGCCTAAAGTGACCTACTGTACACTTGTTGGAATTATCCATATATGTGTGTGTGTGCTGGTAGTGGTTCATTTTAAGACTTATTCAGTTTGTAATTCGAGAATGTTTGTAGTAATTGATGGATTATCAGCTAATTTTTATACTGATTATTAATTGGGCTGCACAAATTTTTAGTTGGAATCAAGTTAATTTAAATTCTTTACTGCCAAAATACGGGCCAAATGCATTGTTTTGTCAGGCCAATCCAATAAATGCTACGACTGGCTTGCTTTCTTTCATAGACCATTTGTCACAAGTTATTTCAAGGCATCGAGAATTCTTGGCATACTTATTGCAATCACGTACTGGGTTGCGTATTGTGCTTTGTGGATATTAATCAAATAGCTTCAATCACCTCCAAACCTTTTCTAATAGCTTTAATGATATCACATCACTTCTTCTACGGTAGTTCCAATTCCATAAACCATTAGTCTTATAAATAATTGTAAATATCCGTAGTTAATTTTTTTTTTTAATAATCGAGGCGTGCCATTTAGCAAATTCCACGGCCCTCGCAAAGTTAACAATGCGTTGTTGCTTTAGGCGCGTTATTTTAATAATTTACCTTCCTAAATTCGGGTGCACATTTATGTGACCCAAATCCAAATCCCAACGAACTTGAAACATGTCAAAAATCACGGGTGCATTTATGTGATGTGGTTCGAGACGTGTTTTAACGACGTTGCATTCTCTTTAAAAAATAATAATAAAAGCGGTTAACAATTAAAATTTACACATATGTTCATAATTATTTAAAATAAGATAATTAAGCTAAATATGACAGTTGAGCGACCGTGCTAGAACCACGGAACCCGGGAATGCCTAACACCTTCTCCCGGGTTAACAGAATTCCTTATTCGGATTTCTGGATCGTGGACTGTTAAACAGAGTCAATAATTTCCTCGACTCGGGATTCAACCGGTGACTTGGGACACCATAAATCTCCCTAGTGGTGACTCTGATTTTAATTAAATAATTCTGTTTCGATTGTCACTTCAAGTTGGAAATAACTCCCTTTATTATATCCTTCCTGGGGTGCAGTAGCGAAAAAAGGAGGTGTGACAGCTCTGGTGACTCTGCTGGGGATTCAAACCCAGAACTTCGGTGCAGGGTTTAAGAATTCGAGCTTAGATATATTTTTATGTTTGGCTTTATCTGATTTTCCTACATGTTTTCCTGCTAAATATGCTAAATGCTTTACCGCTTTGATATCATTTGAACTGTATATATAAACTGTGCCGAAACCCTTCTCTTCTCACCTCTGGGGATGTGCTTACTGGTTGAGACTCCCTATTCTGTTAGTGTCATACCTTGAAATAAGAAAGAGGCCGGATAAGTTACTAAGCCGGACGATCTCGCGGGTCCCCGGTACGTAGCCCCCTCCTCGACTCGAGTTGTCCGCTCGGGTACACAGCCTAGAATACATACCCAGATTTTGAACCTAGAATAACTTGACTCCATGTCGGATCCCTAGTAGGAACGCTTATCTGCATCACGTGCATTTTGACTTAGGGGACTCAACACAGGGGTTGG